>PNEQ01123244.1:0-35724 GCA_003012365.1 Medauroidea extradentata | reverse complement strand
TAAGATTTCTTGATCATTAATGCTTTTTACACAGTCGATGAGTATTTGAGTGGAGCTATGACAGTGTAGATACTTATTTAAGATATTTATTCTGGGTTAAGATTCTGTTTCTTCTCTTGCTTTTTTCTTTTCTTTTACATGTGGAGACTATGAAGTATGCTGACGTGAGCCTACGTGCAAGCCTGAACCGACAAGAAATGTTTGAATTTCGCTCTTTTAGTGTATAATTTTTAATGTATAACTTAAGTAATTTATTTATTTGTTTGTATATTGTAAATATGACTTGTCCGATATCTTTGTACAAAAATGTACACAAAAAAGATCTAAGGATGCAATAAACTAAATCTAAATCTAAATCTATTGGAAACTATACCGCTTTCACTATTTTTTTACATGTAACTTAACTTACAACATATTAAATTGTAGAAATAAATTTAATTATGCATCTGCATGTAATGAAAAATTAATATCGCATCATTTTATTTTAAAATAACTTAAGTTTTGTCCATATTTCACATAAATAGAGTTTGTTTTGATTTCAGATTTGTTCGAAATAAAACAGGAAATGAAAGTAAAGGAAAACATCCTTTGAACAAACCCTGTAACCGTCCTCTTGCCTCGTTTGCCAGAAACGTGCAAACACCCTCAGCCTGGTTGCAGCATGTTTGCAAACACCCTTGTAAATAGGAGCGCTAAAATGCTCTGTTCACAGGTACCGCAACCAATTCAACCGCTAAAATACGCCTTTTGTTCACAAGACGTTTACTTTTACTTTTGTTTCCTGTTTTATTTGGAACTAATCTGAAATCAAATCAAACTGTATTTATGTGAAATATGGACGAATCTTACATTATTTTAAAATAATAGTATTTATGCAATATTAATTTTTCATTATATGCAGGTGCATAATTAAATTCATTTCTATAATTTATTATGTTGTACGTGTAAAAAAAAAAGTATTGAAAGAAATCTATTTTCCATTAAACGTAATTGGGAAGAAGCATTTTCCTTTATACAGTCCAATTCTATTCCTGATAAGGTAATAGCAAATACACAATTTCGTAACTCTATGGTGGTAGCCATTTATATTCACTGAATATTGCATTTCAATGATTTCTTGTAAATGCAAACAGTTTCGGTAAACGCTTGCTAACAGCTTGGTTAATCAAGATGTTATTAGGTGCACGAAGCTATTGTGTACAGTCAGGAACCATTTTATAACCACATTTCAAATAAATAATTACATTGTCACACCCAATACTACATGGAAACCCGTAGAGAATGAACTAGTAATAACCAATAAACTTATACGAGAGGACCACTTTTCTTTAAACAGTTACAGAAGTTGTTTTACACTTCACATAGAAAATGAACTATTCTGCCAGCAAATTCCGAAAAGTCCTGCAATTGCTTTTTGAGTTAATTATTTACGTTAGCATAATTCTTAAGCCAAAATAATATCAGTATTTCGAATAGTTTAAAAGATATTATGGTACATAGAGACGTGTTTAATTTTTATACCCCTTACAGAATGACTGTCGAAAAATAAAAAAACGATGTGATAAGAGAGCATCATACCTAAAATACGGTATTGTATGAATTACGCATAGTGTATAATGTTTCTCGAAGCCAGTATGCAAAAATATTATCAACAATACTAGACAATACATTGTATAAACTTTATCACGTCTTGCTTCTTTAGCATTTATTTATTTACCACGTACTCTTAAAGGGTTTAACTGTTAACAACGATTCGCTGAAAACAGACATTATTTTAACTGTTTCCAAAATATAATCACAATTAAAATTTTGAAATAAAAGTCTGGGAAATATCCTATATTTAAAACAAACAAACAAAAATATGTCACAGAATTTTTACCAGTGACTTGTGTGGAGAGTTCAAAGGTGTTTGGTGATACGTAATGACATTACACAACACTGAGTTCTGCCAGTAGCATGCAAGGAGCGAGGAAATAAAAATAGTAGCAATAGAAATAATAATAATTATAGTTATGTACAATCATGTCAGGAACACAGCTTCAGTGGGCCTGAGTGGTAGGCATATTAGTTCGACGTGCTGACAATGTAAAGTCGGAGTAAATATCACACGCCTTGGAACACGGTAACGGCCACGCTAAATAAAGTCGTATACCTTTGCTAATGGGAGAATACGAGGGATATGAAAAATTATTGATTAAAATAAAGCATAATTGGGAACCTGTTTTAAAATGTTTTAAACATGTTGCATTGTAACTTTTCCAATTACTTACAATAAATAGCTGAAATATAGTTTCAAATTACTGATCATTATTCTAGTTCCGATCTTACTGAACAATAATACAAGCACAATAAAGAGTCAGGCGTTGTTGCAAGGTGTGTAATAAATTGGACTAAACCTAATATTCTTCTAGAGATGTTAATGAAGTTGTCCCCAAGTAGAATTCTCTGTCAATTATAACACCAAGATCTCGACTGTAATCAGTTGGCTTAGTTTCATATTGTAAACTGTTTTAAAATAATTTAATATCTAAAGAACATAACAATGAACTCTGGTGTTTAGTAATGAGTCTGTGATGTTAACAACACACACCCGTTTAGTAAGAAATATACCAAAGATTAAATGACTGTAAAATTATTACAGTAAAAATTTTAAATAAGAAGAAGTGAATGGCATCTTAGCAAATTATTGAAAAGGATATTGAAAACGTTATTGAAAATGCTTTTGAATTATTATGACACTTTAAGTATTTTTCTAAATGCTGTACACTAAGTAAATGAATTAATATTTAATGATAAAATAATACGGTTGACTCTTTACAACCATCTAAAAAAATTAAGATGTAAAATTTTTCACTCTGTAATAAATAAATCTCAGTATAACTTGTCAATTTATGAATAATATTTACTACCCTAATGCGGGAAACCTTAATTTTTCTTACATAAAAAGTATACCTTACGCTGTGGTAACTTTCACTCACAGAATCGAGGAATAACTAGGGCCTACTTAACTCGTTAACTGCAAGGATATTTTCAAAGCAGTCTATCTAAAGGAAATATATTTGTTTTTGCCTCAAACAGACACAGTACTGTAAAAATTCTGCAGGCATTTTAATTCTATTTTATTATAGAGAGCCAGCATGGAAATAAAAAGGAGACCAACTTTTCGTAAATTATGTACATTATGACATGATTTCTGACTAGGTACGACTAGCTGTTTGCAAATTATTTGCACGTGGTGAAATAATTTATGCTTTCGAACTTTACATACATATTAAGCTACTAGTGTAAATCACAAATTTCAAAACTGTAGTGTGTTGTTTCCATTTTGTAGTCCTTGATGACTCATTTGAAAAGTTGTACCTAAAGTGTTTTTAATTTACAATATAGAATTTTGCAGGCTTATATTAAGTGTCATACATTACAGTCTGTTTTAGTTCATATTGTTCTGTTATCATATTAATGAACGGTGAGACACTACTATGAAAAGATTCATAATGATGCTGCAAGGTATATATTTGCAAGTATGCTGAGAGTTCTCTGTAAGTTAGGTATACATAATAAGTCTAATTAAATCTAATTTTTGTGAAATTGTGTGATTGGAAATGAAGTTAATTTTTGACCGTGAATAAATGCGATGTTGTAAGTATATATTCAAGATAATAAAATAGTATGTCTAAACATAGTATCAAACACATTCAAAATATGTAGTGGTAAATTAGGACATGGCTGCGCTCTTAGGTGGGTTTAAAAGTACAATTTTGACCAGCAGCTATGTGCACTGTTGACTTAGTATAATATTGATAATGTTTATTCATTCATTAATTCAACCATTTATTAGTACCTGTGTTAGTCTGTAACCACAAACAAACCATTTAAAGGCTGCCGCAAAAAATCATGTTCCCACAAAACTTTTTCTTTCCCAGTGTAGTAACCCTACCATTACACAGACATCCTGAGGACGTCCGTAGGATGTGGGAACTGTCGTCCCTAGGACGTCCTAGGGAAGGTCAATTCAAGTCCTTTTTATGTAGGAAAAGTTCATGGAATAGTACTACCTACGGACATCCCTAGGATGTCTGGCATACACATCCCTGGGACATCACTAGGAGCTCCATGGGATCTGTAATAAACACATCCCCAAGACATCCTCAGGAGCTCTCTGGGATCTGCATTAAATGCATCCCCAGGACATCACTAGGAGCTCCCTGGGACCTGTATTAAACACATCCCTGGGACATCCCTAGGAGCTCCATGGGACCTGCATTAAACACATCCCTGGGACATCCCTAGGAGCTCCCTGGGACATGTATTAAATGCATCCCTAGGACAGCCCTAGGAGCTCCTTCCAGCAGCAAAAGTAAAAGTTTAGTATTCAACACAAAAGAAAACAAAAGTATTTGTTTTGGTGATATGTAAACTTAGTGTTTATCACACAGTCAAATACACATAATTGTTAATGTAGCCTCTTAAAATATTTTGAATAAACAATTCGTCTGTAATAACATTTTTTTAATTGCTTCAACTTCCAAAAGTCTACCAGTAATAATAAAACATGTGTGTTGAAATTAATAAATTTACCAATTTCTTAATGCATATATAAATGTTATGAATTATCTACTAAATTAATTGCAACAAACCTCATGTATATTGCAATAATATCGTGAGCTATCTAGTGGTCATATTACGAACTTGCCTAGAAATCCACTATGTCCGTGGGAGCTCCTGCTCGGATATCCCAGGGAGCACCTGCTCGGACATCCCAGGGAGCTCCTACTCGGACATCCCAGGGAGCTACTGCTCGGACATCCCAGGGAGTTCCTCAAAGGAGCTCCGTGGGAGCTCCCTGTAAGGACATCCCTGGGAGCTCCCCAGATGAGGAATTTATGATGACCCAAATTCAACTTCCAAGGAGATTCCTGGGATGTGATGTACTTTTCGAGGAGGTACTTGGGACGTCCTAGGGACTTGGTTTTTCGGAGCTCTCGGACATCCGAAATATCCATCCTTAGGACATCCCGAGGATCGCATGTACCCAGATATCCTCAAAGGATGTCCCTAGGACATCCTGGGGACTTGCTGTGCTGGTAGGGAAATGTAATTCCAAGTCACTCTGCAAACGTGAAAACTCTCTCAAGCCAGTTTAGCGCATCTTGCGAAACAATTACACTGCAATGGAAATGTATGGTCGAAGGAATATATGCCTGTGTGAACCGAGCATTCGGAGAAGGATTAATAAAATTTTATTATAAGGTTATTCAAAAGAAATGAGTAGTTGATCAAAATTATTTCAGCTGTCAAACATACCAGTCAATTAATTGATACGCAGTTCTAAAATGTGGAACCAGAGTGGTTGCACAATTTGCACACCAACTTCCTCCACAGCGATTCAGATACTCTATTCCAGATTTCTCGCAACCGACTATTCGATAGTGAAATAACGATTTTCGAAAAATTTCATTAGTTATCTATTCTAAGTTAATGGTAGCATCTTGGTAACCCTTTATTTACACTTCAAACCGACAATTCTTTATAGAGGGCCGTTGAGCTATCGAGAGCTTGAGTTTTAAGTTATTCATAGCTATAAAATGTATCGCTACTTATCGACTCTCGTTTGGTTTCGACAGTTTCGTATTCTAAGTCTGCAGATGACTTCACATTCGATGCCAAGTATCGTTGCCAGCTCTCGTTTCGTAACTAGAGCAGTATAGCTGCCGAAAGAAGCAATTACAGTCGAGACAGCATAACATATGGGCGATATGTGAGGTCATTTTAATATTGATTACTTACTCCAGTAAATCATATTACTTTTCAGACACAAAAGATTAATTACTTTTCTTAACCAAACATGTGAAGAGTAAAACAGTCGACAAGCTCTCTACAGCTAATACGTGTGAAGTCGTGTATATTTTAATTTTGTTCTGATGTGTGCCGACGGCTCACGATCCTAGCGACCATTCGAGCCTAACGTTACGCACAACACAACATTGGTCAGCACCATCAGCACTCGTGAAAACTACGGAACGCGCCTCGACTAGTCCCGGAACAAGGGAAGTCAAGAGAGCGGGTAGGTTAATTCAAAAACATGACCAGAGCAGCAAAACAAAGAAAATTATTCAGACACGCAAAATTCAACCAAACAAAACTAACACAAAATACCCTAGCATATCAGTGACTCGAGGCATTGGTCGTTTCAAAAAGCATCACAGCGTTTGGCAGTATCAAGCGCGAGGATGCCGGAGCACATGTACCAAAATCAAAAGTGCGGGAGTGTATCCAAAAGATCCAAGTATGGCAGGACTCATAAAATACATCCCGAAGTTTATAACCACCACGGTGCAATGTCACGAGTGAGAATAAAAAGTACTAATTATTCCACTACTCAATTCTAAAACACGGAGCGCAGCCCAGAATGAAAACCTAACAGACGTAATGGCGACGGAATGCGTGTCAAACGAATTAAAACTAATGTAATTTCAGTGTTAATACTAAGCGAGCCATGTAAAGAAATATGATTGCTTTTCCCATTCATTCCAGCTCGAACTCAGAAAGACAGTTTAACAAGCTAACCGGAGCGGGAGGCATTAATAAATAATTTCCCTAAGTGTCAACAAATTTATGTTTCTCAGTAATAACCAGTATGTTAAATGTATTGTAGTGTTCAGAATTGTATCATGTGATTTTTCAAGGGTTTTGATGTATTGGTTTATGTACACTGTTGCGTAAAGCAGTCACGATGGTCATTTTTGGCACGCACCCCCACTAAGAAGCACAGGTGACCGCCATCATGATTTAGTCTTGTTCCGGGCGTGAGGGGGGTTGCTACGCTCACTGCGGCTCCTCGACCTTCAATTCTTTTGTGCTGGACATTTAGTTACAATAGTCAGTTTAATTTTCATTTGATCAATTAACATACATTTCGTACATCGAGGAGTAGTGCCATCCCCCATCCCTGTAAACTGGTTTCGCCCAGGGGTGTAATCTTCTACAAGTAATTAGTTTTCCATAGTCGTGTACGCGAGTGCGCGCCGAGCAGCTTCAGCCGACCACAGGCCTTGTGTGTGGGACCGCTTAGCGTTCGGGAGTACAAACATTTGTGTGGACCAGTATCACAATAAATCGCTGTGATGCTTATTCTGCGAGTGTTATTGGCCATGGCAACTTCTTGGTCTTTCGGGAGCTAGTCCCCCCAACCAGCCATTCACAGGACCAACGCATCACTCATCTCCGACGTGGAGGACACAGAGAGGACATCGCCACACGGGCGTAGACCTGCGCCCCCACAGCAGCAGCGAGCAGCCGGCATATACACGTGTTTTGGTTTCGTGACCCACGTGGTACGTAGGACGACACCACACCTCTCTGGCCTCACCAAGAGCACGTCAGTTCATTGTAAATATTTAATACATACGTAAATGAATGTTATAATGTCAGAAACATGTTATACTTAAGTAACTATTACAAAGAGAAATTTAATTTTAAGTTAGCAATTATAATATAATATCGTATATAATACGTGTGTCGGTGTGGCTGAGCGGTAGAGCATGCGCTACATAATAGCAGTGGCATTTTCATAGTTTCGAATCAAAAGCTTTGTATTGGAATTTTTTAAGATGCTCCTTTCGTCATATTACTCCTAAGCATGTTCTACTCTTTTAATAAATTTATATTAGTTACTATTTTTACGTACAAGTGAGTCCCAGTCAAATATTATTTAAGGCCAATTAAGCATCTTCAAGTTATTTGTTTCCATAAAAAAATGTATAGTCATATTGTACATAATAAAAACTTCCTCGGAAAAAAGCTACGGCTTATCACTAGTGCGCAAGCAACATATATAACTTATGTAGGTTGAGAACACTTGATCGTATGGTTTAGATATTTCCATATTATTGCGTTGATCGGTACGAAAATATTAGAACAAACCAATTTTTTTCAATCATAGAATACGTAGCCAAAAATAAAACAAATAAATTACAAATTAGTGAAACGTCGAAGATTCGAACCTGACATACTTATTAAAAATTATCTCCTACGCCCTTGCGCTAAAACCTCTTTATAGAAGCTGTATGATTATGAGAAACTAAATGTCCACACACATTATTTTAAATATTACATTTATCTGAAGTAGTAATGATCATCGTGATATATAATTCATTATAATTATCTACCATGGTTATTATATATTACCAACATTAAATTTCTCTATGATAGCAATGGGCATCTCAAGCTATAACACAATATTCATTTCAAAAATTACTCTTCTATGTGATAGTAATGGTTGACGCAAGATAAATTAAATAAGAAATAGTCGCATTAACAACACTGTAATTAGTAAACTTTATGCGCAAATTTACGAAATAAAACAGTCTCCGTATCCCTCCATCAAAGAGCTCCATCGATATAGTGTCCCCACAATTACAACGATGAATCGTCTTACTTAGTAACATACACATGTGTATGAAATAATAGGTTATGGTAGTGAAAATTGTACACGTGTTCTTAGTATCCATTTGTGAACGTATAATGCTGGCCATCGACACGGAGTTCTATTGTGCGCTGGCGGCAGGTGATCTTCACCTTTTAATTTAAATATAATTGTTAAAATGTAGTAGTTAGTAATTTTTTTATTCGTTTGCAGAATGATAGGTAAATGTTGGTATGACAACTGTAGGTTATTAGTAAATATGCACATGTTTGCCAAACGACAACTTAACATTCAGTATCCAGCTTACCTAATCTTATGAAAATAACACCAGAATGTTTAATAACATACAGTTAATGGCAATTTGTATTCGTTGGTGGAGTGTTGGACAAATGTGAGAAAGAGAACGGGTCGTTATTAACAGAGTTAAGTACGGTGGGCCAACATTATTTTTCGACTAAGTTCCAACTAAATTAATTTGTAAAAAAAAAAATAGAATTTGCACATTCCATAGAACACAACCGCTACCTCTTAATTCAAAGGACATTGTTAAAATGTTTGATAGAAATTTATCATTCATAGGTAGAATGATGGGTAAAAGATGGTATGACAACTGTTGATTACTATCAACTTTTTGAAAGAGTGAAGGGAAAATGTTGGAAGGACAACCGTTAGTTTCTAGTAATTATTCTCAGTAGCAACATACGTTAGGCCAACGGATGGAAATCATCTGGAACCGTTAGTTAATATGTTGTGTTGGATCACGTGCATAAATACAATGTTGACCCAACACTGTAAAGCCAACCTAAATTTTATAAAACGACATTTTTGCGGAATTTATCTGCAGTGCAAATAAAATGATAAAGAATTTTTCAGCTTTTATAAATGGTTGGTTAAACGTTGGCAACAAGTTAGCCAATATATATTTGGCTTTTGGTGTAGCTTTTCATGTTCAGCTTATGTTATAAAACCAAAATTTTCTCTTTAATACACAAAATAACACTGGAAATGGAAAATAGAAATATGTTACACAAAATCTCACAGGTTGTGAAGCATTCTAAATTTTAAGCATTAGAAGAGAAAGTTTCAGGACAATTAAAATGGTTGGTTAATAACCCTACCAGCACAGCAAGTCCCCAGGATGTCCTAGAGACATCCTTTGAGGATATCCGGGAACATGCGATCCTCGGGATGTCCTAGGGATGGATATTTCGGATGTCCGAGAGCTCCAAAAAACCATGTCCCTAGGACGTCCCAAGTACCTCCTCGAAAAGTACATCACATCCCAGGAAGCTCCTTGGAAGACGAATTTGGGTCATCCTAAATTCCTCATCTGGGGAGCTCCCAGGAATGTCCTTACAGGGAGCTCCCACGGAGCTCCTCTGAGGAACTCCCTGGGATGTCCCAACAGGCACTCCCTGGGATGTCCGAGCAGGAGCTCCCTGGGATGTCCGAACAGGAGCTCCCTGGGATATCCGAGCTGGTGCTCCCTGGGATATTCGAGCAGGAGCTCCCACGGACGTAGTGGATTTCTAGGCAAGTTCCTAATATGACAACTAGATAGCTCACGATATTATTTAAATATGCATGAGGTTTGTTGCAATTAATTTAGTAGATAGTTCATAACATTTATATATGCCTTAAGAAATTGGTAAATTTATTAATTTCGACACACATATTTGATTATTATTGGTAGACTTTTAGAAGTTGAAGCATTTAAAAAAATGTTATCACAGATGAATTGTTTATTCAAAAGGTATTAAGAGACTACATTAACAATTATGTGTATTTGACTGTGTGTTAAATATTAAGTTTACATATCACCAAAACAAATACAGTTGTTTTCTTTTGTGTTGAATACTAAACTTTTACTTTTGCTGCTGGAAGGAGCTGCTAGGGATGTCCTAGGGATGCATTTAATACAGGTCCCAGGGAACTCCTAGGGATGTCCCAGGGATGTGTTTAATACAGGTCCCAGGGAGCTCCTAGTGATGTCCTGGGGATGCATTTAATGCAGATCCCAGAGAGCTCCTGAGGATGTCTTGAGGATGTGTTTATTACAGATCCCAGGGAGCTCCTAGGGATGTCCCAGGGATGTGTATGCCAGACATCCTAGGGATGTCCGTAGGTAGTACTTTTCCATGAACTTTTCGTACGTAAAAATGACTTGAAATGAACTTCCCCTAGGACGTCCTAGGGACGACAGTTCCCACATCCTACGGACATCCTCAGGACGTCTGTGTGCTGGTAGGGAAGTTGGCAAACATACAGTTGGCATTTAGTATGAAAGATTATGTAGGGCCAACTTTAAAACACCATTGTAATGCCACCAGAAAACTAAAACTAAAAATTGAAAAGTTGATTTAATCTTTTATGTTATGAATATTTTTCTAGAATTGAACATTGGAAGAGATTTTTTGAACATTCGAAATATTTTGGTAGCAATACTTAATTATATTCTAACCAAACCTAGTAAAACTACCAGAATATCTATAATAGAAATACATATTCAAAACAAAAAAGTAAAGTAATTTGTACCCAATTACTTAAAGTAAAAATATTTTGTAATAAGCTGACAACGACCGTTCTGCATCTACTCTACCGAAGCCGGGCTTGCGCACTATGCCACCCATTCGAAACGGCCGAGGTAGCAGCACTGCCTCCACATATCGGAACACACATGGCCACGTCGACCCAAGAGACGGCGGCTTCCAGATGCCACCTCCGTGACGCTGGGTATTGCCAATTTGTGCACCGATAAATCATGTGCACCATCCATTGGTGGGAAAGTTCCCCATTTCTCAAGTCCACCGTGATAACACTTTTACAGTGCATCATGTGCTCCAACAACACCAGAGTGAAATAGGGAACATGGGTTATACCTAATTATGGTGGTTCAATTCCGAGGTCAGGGTTAACTTAAAATTCATTTTTAAATTCTGTTATAAAATTATTTTGCGCTTATCCATTAAATTCGTAGAAACATCCCTGCACCCCGGATACAATTTGGACTCGCCCACGCGGCGAGCTTGACAAGGTAGCATAATTCTAATTTATTTTAAAGGAAATTTAATGGTTTTTCTATTCTAAAGTGATGTCAGTGTTTTGTTGTGCTTTCTAAATTAATCTAGAGCTATAATTTACTTGCTCACTAAATAATACGGCATAATACAAAATTACTTAAAAAACTGAATATTTGTAATATTAAAATATAAACATTCCCTGAATACATTTGGGACTCTACTCAGCAAGCATAATAATTTTAAAGTTACTAACTCTTTATTCTGTGTTTTTAAAAGTGCATTTTGTGTTTTGACGAACGTTTGCCGCGAACCTACTGCCGACGCAGGGAGCACACCTAGCGTTCGGCAGTCGGCAATAAGCAGCGTTCGAATGTGGTCGGTTTCGTGTCGCTCTGGCACCATCAAATCTTTGTTCAATCTTTTGTGTATCAATAGCATCTTTAATTGTCTGGATCATTTTCTCTTAATTAACTTCAGTGCCGGAAACACCCCTTCAGCCCTACAATTCATCGCGCCTAGGGGCTTCAGTATTCAATTTATCTATCTAGCCCACATGGCTAACTTTTCACACGCAGCTTCGCCCACCGGATGGGCTAGGTCCGGACTCGCTTTTGTCGCTGCCATTTTAGTGTATTTTGTTTGGATTATGGAGACGTTCCAATAAAGCTTCACACCCGTACGTAACGTGGTCTTGATTGGCTTGGGGCTTCACGGCCTTAAGGTTCCGGGGTCATCAAAACTCGCAGATTTTATTAAGTGTATTGTGTATTCTCAGCGTGGGCTTCCAGATGCCCAATATACCTGGCGAATGCTTTTGTTGTGTGCACTGAGGCATGGAGAACGCCTAAAGAGTCCCCTGCGAAACACGACATCGAGTGGTAGAGAATTTTTAATGCCGTGGCAGTCGGTCTCACGACTGTGCTCACCGAGGTGCTCGTCCCTTACACCGGACGATTTGGCGCTACTGGCCATTGCCATGCAGGATAATTTCTAATACTCTGTTCACCGGAGAATTATCAGTCTACTTTACCCTCACCGCAACCCCGCTCGCTTCAAAGCTTTATTAAAACAGTGTTTTGAACTTTGACTTCTTTATGTTTGCAAGTTGGTGGTTATACGTCGTAGGGTATTGGTGCAATCTTTTGTGTTGATCCATTGTTGTGTAGCAATAATTTTGTTAACATTTAACTTTTTAACGTAAAAAATTGATTTTTGGATATTTGCTTATTTGTTTTGTGCACAAACACTACGTGTCTAATTTTTTAATTCTGTCGATTATTGGTGGGTTACGTGTTGTAAAAACTTGGCATAACGTTCGATATTTATGTAGTGCGCACACATATTGCCAGATATATATGTAATGCGCACACATATTGCCATACATTTGTAAGAGATAATAATATTTCATAGATATTTCGGAAAGCATCTAATATTTTCCATCACTTTAACCAAATTCAGCCTATTTTATACACAATAAAATATGCCACTCGGGTAGAATTATGTGATAGTTTGCTCGTAATTCGTAGAGAATATTTCTTCTACTTACGAGTAACATGGATGTGTATGACATAGCACTGAGACCATACAAAATAACTTAATGAAAAATAAATTTAAGTGGCAAAGTTACTAAAAAACTTCCAATATTTCGTTGGATGCAATGTATTTAGTGTAGAAATATATAACATTAAAAATCCAACCAAATTGATAGTTTTACAAATAGCTTATAAAATATATTGTTTAAAAATAATTGGAGCTTAGGTAAGCATTGGCGACTGCTTAACCAAGACAGCTAATTAAAGATATCTTTTCTGAAATTGGCATCGTAGAGTAATCGGTAACATAATGGGTCGTGATGTATGAATGTTCTGTACATGGGATCGAAACTAGTGCAGTTTAGGTTGACTATTTTTTACACAATTTAGGAAGTTTGTGCTGTACACAGGAGGTCTAAAAATAAGAGTATTAAATTTATTTGGCTTAAATTAGTTTTTTAGAATAAATGCATTTTGTAAATCCAACGTTTCGCCAATGTTGGCTCAAGGTAATTCAATGTTTGGTACTATGCATATAATTGACGTAATGCCAGCATTTAAATTCTCATCACCGATATTGTTGGTAATTTGTAGGAAATAAGTTAGTATCTAACTAAAAACTAATGTTGGGCCAACATAGGCCCACACGACATTTTGACATTGGCCCAACCTATAATGTCAAAGTTCGGCCATTACTGGACAAATGTTGTTTTCGGGTTGAAATCCAACCAAAAAGCAAATGTTGGGCTAGCGTAGGCCCGAGTGTCATTTTGATGTCAGGCCAACGTAATTTTTTTTCAATTTTTGAGGCAAGTGTTGGCCCTACGTTGATCCAACCAAGAATTGCTACTGCGGTGTGCTGATAATAAAAATTTTTAAAAATGTTTGGACGCTTTTTTTTTTTGGTCATCTGTGGTGATAATTTTGATTGTAATATTTATTTTTCTTTTGTCTTCATTTATATTTAATTATTTGCATACCGTACATTATTATTTATAAATTATTTGTTGTTAAGTACTACCAGTTTTCATGAATTTTGTTGCTTTCTGTCAAATCCATAAATTGTTCAGTCCATTTAATTTTATTGCAGAAGTATTGTAGTTTTGATCATCTGTGCACATTGAGTAAAGGTCTGTATCGTTTGTGGCGAGGAAATGGTCAAGAGCTAGATGGGTACCTAATCTTTGGTAAAAAGACAACAAATCCTAGATATGATGTTAAGATGTCTTCACTTAAGAAGGTTTACCCCGAAAAGAGTTCGAACAGTTTGTACATATATGAAAACAAATGAAATGTTACACTTATAAAATTTTTTTTACTAAGAAGTTAAAATTTATCAGTCCCTAAAGCAACTTCTAAACGGGATGTTACTAAATGTCAAGAGAATGATTTTGGAGTGCTTCATAATATTTACGAGTGACATTGACCTGGCAAAAATGTGTTTAACAGCTACTATATTTCATGTCGTCTAGTTACGCATCTCAATGAAAACTACATTATCTGCTCGCGGCCGACCCCACGTAGCTCAGTTGACTGCGCGGCCGACTGTGGTGTGAGGAGCCCTGGGTTCGATTCCCAGGTCTGGCTGGGTGCTAATTTGTGTTCATCCTATCGGTCTGGAAATATTGTCTGTATATGAAATTGTCTGTACAAGAATATTCAAGTCTGATATTTTCTGTATATGATTAAGTTGAGCTATTGGCTGTGGGCGTCCCTGCTGTTAGCCACATCACCCAAAAAAAATCGGTTCGTGCATTTGTAATTTTAAGAGGTTTGGGTAAATATATGGCTTAATTTTTCAAATTGTTACTGTAGATTGTTGAATGTTACTTACACCAACTGAGATGTCAGATTCTGAAGTACTTTTAAAACTTTTGACTGTGTACATGTTTTGTGTAACGGTGTTAAGTTGCTTACATTTCTTCAATGTGCTAATTTAATAATATATGTTAAATTGCCAGGGTAGTTCTATGAAGAAATGTTTTGTTCCTATTACTACACAATTCAGTCATTGAAGTAAATATTTTTATTAGACTTATTTTATTTATTTTTGGGAAGGGCAAGAGTTCTCTTTGTAGTATTTTTCAGTCCCTGCAATAGTGCCCCTAATATTAACACTTTTTTACCAGTAGCTTAATTCAATGTATAGACACGAAAATTGCTAAAGTAGC
This sequence comes from Medauroidea extradentata, assembly GCA_003012365.1. Taxonomy (NCBI): domain Eukaryota; kingdom Metazoa; phylum Arthropoda; class Insecta; order Phasmatodea; family Phasmatidae; genus Medauroidea; species Medauroidea extradentata. The sequence goes on along the minus strand of PNEQ01123244.1, from coordinate 20,576 downwards.
ACTATTGTGCACCTGGATATCCAAAATTTCCCAGGTGAGAACACTCCTCTCCACTTTAAATATTGGGCGGTGGGTGATTGCAGTAGTGAATTTGGAACTTGTTTAAGGAGAGGGCATGCAATATTAATAATTTGAAGGAATGATATGAACTGTAAAACCACATAATAGCTTTGTTAGGAGGGGTTCCGGGGACCTCTCCTAGAAAAATTTTGATTTTGAGGATTCAAATTGGTGCTGTTTAAGCAGTTTTTGACTCTGAATATTTATTAAATACGTAGTTGGCAAAAAGTTGAGGTTTTATCAACATATTTTCTATAACTCCTTTCAGGATTTTGTCAATTAATTTCCATACATATTTTAGATTCATCGAACATGTAAAATTTATTATGCTAGGCTCGTATATTACTTTCGAATGAGCTGCGATCTCCTGCAACAGTGCAATAATTATTGCAACTAGCTTAATGCTGTATAAGCAATGCTGCAATATACTAATAGAACAGAAAATAAAACCTTAGCTGGATTAAATTTTTTGATTTATTGACTTCAGTATTTCACTTTTATTACATGGCTGAGTTTAATTATTTTTACAGAATTTCTTGAAACTATTTACAATGTTTTGTTAACATAGATGCGCCGAGACAGACATAATAATATTAGTAAATTAAGACATTGAAAAAACGTAGAAAGCACAGAAAAAATAACTGAAAAACAATAACTGAAGAGGCATGTTATTTTGTTATTAAGAGCTGCCATTTTCTAAATAGAGTTATTCCATAAATCCAGTTTACTTATACTGTTTGCAGAATTATTTTTAAAGTGTGGTAACTTTTGCGTCTACCTGGAAAGGGCTAAAAGCTATATTTAAGAAAAAATATGAGTTAACAATGTCAAGTTCAGAATTATAGTGGTTCTCACAGTCCAGAATTTCTGACACCAAGTATTATTTTACTGAAGTGGATACTGTATTCTACTTTCCTGCAAAAAGTAAAAAGAATTTTATTTTACATACCAACTAATATTAATGAGTTCAAATGAGTGCAGAATCAGATTTTTTGCCAAACTATTGGCTGTCTTGCGGTCGAGAAGGGGGGAGGGGCATGTGCAACTGTGCCCTACCTTTAAATATGACCCTGACTATTATACTTTATAGTTTCCATGTTAAACACAATTCCCCCTCTCTCCTTTTCCAAAATACAAATTCTGGCTATGCCGCTGTTCTAGCTTCATTTATTGTTCAATTCATTTCCTCTCTATCCATTATGATTGCATTATGTCAGTTTGTTGCATGGAGTATAAATTAGTTGTATTGAAAATAGGGTACCAGTTGGCTTATGAATTATTTTTGCATCCTGTCATATATTACAAAGTGCCCAATTTTCCTGGACTTTGCTGAATAGTACATGAAATTTCTCATTTAAATTCTTCACACTCCACTGCACTTAAATTTATCATAGCTTTATTATACTGTGCTTATCATTACTGATAAATTATTTACAAAAATGCTCAGTGAAATCTATAATTTCTTTGCTGTCCTTTTGAATAAACACACGTCACATATTGTTTTTGAGCCATATTTACATTAGCGATAAGTAGATAAATCGGTCAACATTAAATTTTAACTGTCATTTGAAAAGACCTGCAGCTGGCAGTTACTCAGTTTTCAAATAACTGGTTATATTCCACATGAGGCATTTTGAAAAGTAGACCTGCCGGAGTAGGGTAGGTTTGCTTGCACCGATAAGCAGCACGAATCAAGATCATATGATCGTGGTTCATGCTGCTGATTGGTGCAACCGTCCCTAAACAAACCTACCTTATTCCATAAGGTTGCTTTTAGAAAACGGACGTAGGGGAAAATCGAAGGTTGTGTCGCAAATGTAAATGTTCATCCTCGAAAATAGGTCTTAACATATTCATACGCATCCATATTGCCAGTTATACATTACGATTTGCAGTTATCACTGACAGCAACTGGCAACTGTATATGACATACCGTTATTGCTGCTCGTAGCAGTTGCCAGGTGATCAGTATCTATCGGCTGCTGACGATAACCGGCAAACAAGCCATAAACATCACTCTTGTTCTAGTAGGTTGAATCGTTGTATACATCAGATTCACTAGACCAAATATTCAATTTATCCCAGTGAATGTGATGCCCCTTTTTTTTTCAGAAACTATTCGCTGGTAACTGCTAAGAACTGGTACTGGTAACTGCTGAAATTATCATTTCATAACAGTAACTGGAAGCTCTAATTGACATGCACCTTCAAAATTATTATTTTATATTAAAGTGCATTTGTCTATAGAAGTAAAATTTATACATGCTAATTTTAACATGTTCAATGCTAATCTGTCAATCTGCAACTTCAGTTGTAGATAAAGTCCAAGCCACCAAAACATAAATGGTAACACATTTGTAACATCATTCCTGGATTTTTTTTCACCTTAAATCATTATTGGAACATATTATCAGTTTGGAACTGGATCAATGGAACATGCAATTTTACATCTTTATTCTAGGGCATTTGCCTCCCATCACATACTGTGTTCTATTCCTGAAAATTTGCATGTGTTTAGTGACCTATTGTTAGCTTGTGTGTTTAATTTTTACTGCTAACTTTCCTTTCTCGTAAATCTCCCAAGAACAGACACATACATTGCCTGTCTTTTGCTGTGCAACATTCTTCCACAATATTAGGTAAATATGTGATTTTCATCCCGCTCCTTTTCCACATCAACCTGACAATTATTGAGTGTGAGATCACTGCAACCTCACAAACAAGAAATCGCTGTAATGCAATGTCGCAGGAAATTCCTACATACACAAATGCTGCGGCTCCTGTGACCTCCGCCAGCGATGTCTCCAGGATTTCTCGGCGACGTCTATGGGACTTCTCCCCCCTTGCGATGTCACAGTGATGTCTTCCCAAGTGACATCTCCGGGATGGCTCCCACGTGCCATCTGTGGGATGGCTCACCCGCGACGTCTGTGGGACTCCTCCCCCGCGACGTCTCCCCCACAATGTCCCAGGTAAGTCTCCAACCGACATTTGAGAGATGTCTCCCATATGATGTCTCGATGACGTCTCACATGAGGTCTCAGGGACGTCTCCTACATGACGTCTCGGGGACATCTGCTCGCGATGTCTCATGGACGTCTGCTCGCGACATCACAAAAGCAGACATACACATTTTTTGGAACATTGATGGGACGTCTATTTAACTTATTTGGGACAATGTGGGACGTCTATAGGATATCACCAATACCTTGCTGTGACTTCACAGCAACGTTTTTCGAGAATTTTTGTGCTGTGCGGGGAGTATCTAGGGATACTTTTGCAGGGTGACGTGGATGGTGAAATAAGGTAGGAAGAGTGGTGCCTAAGGAGAGAAGGGTTCTAAGAATGCTATGTATTTCTCACATTACAGTATGTGGCTGCAGTGTGGGATTTGTATGTGGGGTTGGAGATGCTGAAGTTGGAGAAGGAACAAAGACGGGCAGCAAGGTGGGTGAAGGATAAATAGAGAAGGCAAAGGCTGGCTGGTGAGGACGAAGGGAACTTTCTACTATCAGTGTTGTTAAAGGAATCGGGTTGAAACACGTTGAAGGAAAGGAGGAGAGTGGAAAGGCTGGTCTGGAAGTACAGGATGGTGAAAAGCAAGGGAGGCTGGGGTAAGTTGGCGGCCTGTAAACTAAGGCAGAGTATAGAGGAAGAGGGAATAAAAGTGAGAAGATTCATATTAGCAGAATCGAGAGGGGTAGGCAGTCACTGCTTAGGAGGTCGGTGAGGGAGTGGAATTTACTTTAGGAGAAGTTGGTGATGGTGAGGGGTTTGAAAAGTTAAGGAGGCTAAATTACAAGGTAAATTATTATTATTATTGTTACATAAAATAATAGTCTCCTTATTAGCACACTGGGTCGTATTAATAGTCGTTACTCACATCTCGACTTGAGATTGTATCAGGTGATGGAGCCTTGATGTGTGTTTCTAATCTTGTGAAACACGTTATTTAATAGACAGTTATCGAGATGTGCTTAGCTGATATTAGTATAAAAATTCCATTCTCAAGTGACGCGAGATTCTGAGATGAGATTTTTTGGCAAGTCAAATGACTAATTGTATGCTGTGTGTGTTGGTAATGAAATAAACCAGAATTTGGTAGAATTAATTTTTCAGGTAGGCCTATTGTAGTGAAAACAAATTTGGTGGGCATTTGTAGAATGTTTGTTATTCATGTGTGCGAAGAGACGATTGGACAAACACATTAATATTACCACATAAGAATGTTTATTTATTTTTGCCGTCACGAATTGAGTGTTCTGTTGGCTGAAAGTCTACGAATTATAATAGCTATATTTAGTATCAGCGGCAGATAAAGTGATCAAGTTCCATGAAGCAATAGTACAGCTGTTGTCATATGGGCATTGTGCTGCTAAGTAGGGGTCAGGCGTGGTACATGGCGAATTTGTGTGTTGTTTCTAATGCATGGGAATACTTTTATTTGAAAGTTAATTATATATAGCTTACTTTTAATTTTGTATAATCAACATTTGTAACTATTATTAACTTGAACATTTACGTATCGCAAAATAGCGTCGCAGCTTACATTAATATATTTATTGTGTTGTGTTACTTCCATTATTTTTGAAAAATGTTCGTTGCATCAGTTCCTGAACGAGTTTAAAAAATGTCACTTGTGCCTTAAACTATTAATATACAATTATGTTGCAAAGGATACAGCCTCAGAAGGCAAAAGCAAAACACTTGTCTCACGAAAGACGAATAACTCGAGTTCGCCTCTTCCCTAAAATAAAATAAACAGAGCCCTAACAGAACTACCTCGTCATAATATTAGCACTAGCTCATGCAAAAAGGAAGTTATTTTTTAATGCATTGAAAATAACGCATTTTGTTTTATATATGCACTGCAGAATAATGACTCGGCGAGGAAAGTCTGAAACGGAATTGTCATTTTATAGGCTGGCTTAAGGTGTCCATAACTGACATGCAGGGATAAATATTAAGAATAGCTACACATCATACACCAGACGAACTTTTGATTTAAAAGGAATAGTTTATCAAAGAAATAGTTTCTGTAGACGTCGAAGTAGTCGTACATAAAAAAATTATAGTTTACTAACTTCCAAATTTTCTGTTTTTCGTTAGATAAGGCTATGTTTGTTTGGTTTTGGTTAGGTTACTTTATCCTTAAGGTTTCCAATTTTCACTAGGTTAGGTAATGTTTAGGTTACATAACCTTACCTAAGGTAACCTAAACTTGCATAGTAATATTTACCCACACAGGCTTGATATGAGACAGTACCTATTAAATTTATTACTGTATCATTACAGAATTTGTATTTCTTTAAAATTTGTGGTTGGCCTACTACACAAACAGGATCTTGCATCCTTTTATTGGATTTTTCTAAGTTGTATCATTAATTACAATTATCATAACATTCACAAAAAAAAAGGATTAGCATGCACGATAAGTGGCAAGTCAATTTTGCTGCGGTAGATGAACATCTACACAGTCAATTTATTACTTGTTTAATATGTTGACAGCCTAGCCAGAATAGCTATGAATTTAGTTTTACTGATTCAGTTTACTTCCACATACAAGTTGTGCTACATATTATCTTCTCATTACAATGATATGATTACAATTGAATCGGGAATTTGCAAATGGGCCCAAGTCCACTTTTTGAGCAAATTCAGGTTATACGAGATTCCGACCCTGCAAATTATTCACTTGGCTGTCAGCAACAAAAAGAACCAAGTGCTATACAAGAAATACATTAAACAAGCTAGTAAATATATGTGGAACTTGCGAAAGGTGCCAAGTCCAGGATTTGGGACCTTTTGTTAAAGATACTAAGTCATGGACTTGGTATCTTTAGTTAATGACAAATGATATGGGCATTGCAAGGACATTTCGAGCCTCTATTTTAAAGAGTGTTTGTTACTTTTCAAATAATGAATACTATTATCATATCCCAGGACAGTTTAGACCTGTTGGAATGCCAACAAACAAAGCTTACAGAAATGAAACTGTACCAATCAACAAATCCAATCATTAAGGCATTCTATAATGTTTGCATTATGTTGCAACTCATGACGAAGCGGTCACATTCTACGAAAATATACTACATTAGCCTGCCATGGCCAATAGACATGTCGATGATTATGGCAATGGTGCATTATTTTTATGATGTATATTATTGTTTTTTAAGCATATGTCTCCATTCTGTTTGATAGATTTTTCACTAGCATGTACCAAGGTTCCAATAATATACGCCATGATGGACATTATGTTTTCTCTGATAGTGTCATACATAGCGTTGCTTTATTGGTATAAGTTATCAGGTGGTGTTGTGTTTTTTTTTATAAAACATGTTTCCGAGTAACATATTATTAGCCTGTCATTGGAATGTACAACATTGCACTAATATACTTAATTAAGACATTTAGCTTTTTGTGCCATTATTATAATGAACGTTATTCCATTTGCAAAAGATACGAAGTCAACTAATTTTATTAATTTACAAAAATTAAAAGACAAAAAATTGCTGTGTTAATTATGTTTTATATTATTCTACACACACTATGCTTTCAAGTTATCCCTTATTCAGGGTACCCACAGAGGAGGTTTATGACGCAGGTTGCGTCATAAAAATTTCAGGGGGGAGGAAACTGAAAATTGATTTAAAAATCATAAGTTCAAAGGGATTCTTCTACGTGGGGAAGAGAGCAACGACTGATTGGGATGGAGAAAAAAGAAAACAAGTTGTTGGAAGTATTTGCTATTATTCTTTTGCCCTTGTCCGTGGGCCGGAGAGGCCTGTGGCGGGGGGGGGGGGGAGCTGTTATTGTGAGAGGGAGGAGATTATTTTGATTTTTTGGGGAGAAAGGAGAGGCAATAAGTAGCCACGTGCAGTAACCCAGGAGCTGGTGGTTTCCCTCCTCTCCCCCCAGCACATTTGTGTGGGATGCTAAGTACGTGTCCCCCCACACACATTTTTAGGTTATATGTAACATATTTGTAACTTTATTTGAATTTTTTTGTTGTGATTGCTGCTTTATACTCAATATTTCTGTTCGGAAATCTCTACATTGCACGATTTTGTACTTTAATATTAGAAGTTTTCCGGAGGAGGAGCTCCACACAAGGGTATTTTGGGGTATGTGCATATTTGCAAAATATACGAGTCTTTGCCCCTCCTTCCCAACACAAAATTTCACCCCGGCGCGCCTGCCCGCGTGACGTGCATCTGTCTATCAGTGCCTACACAACGGCGAGCAGGTTCTATATATATAAATGTATATGTATATATATATATATATATATATATATATATATATATATATATATATATATATATATATATATATATATATATGCAAGAAATGTGGCCTAGTTATTGCCAACCCCTTGTTTTTCAATAAATGACCAGCACTGTCTCAAATCCGCACGCATGCCTAGGAAGGTTTCTGCCAGTCACGTATAGTTCAAGTGAGCATGAATGTCGATTGTTTTGAGTTTTCAGTTTCTTGTGAGGATGCATATTTTTCCAACAGTGTTTTAATATTTCAAGGAGAGTTAGTAATGCCGGTTTGTTTGTGAAATTATCCAAGTCAAAACAACAAAAACCTTTAAGTACAGTGTTTAGAACTATTGTGCTATAGAATAGTAAGACAGGGCAAGTGGTCGGGTCCGTTAAAAGCATGCTATAAAACAAAATAATTTGGCTATCAAATACAAACCAATTCAGTTTAAGAAATGCGATGGTGATAGCTAGAAGCCATAGGTCGAGAAGACAGTGTTCCAACAAATAAATACAACGGAAACAAAATATGAGAGGTGAGTTAATTAACAAGATAACTAATCAGTACTCGACTGTATACATGACGATACAATTTTTCTCAGATTATTTTGGCTGGGTTGGTTTAGCGGGCACAGCGAAGGCAATCCGGGTTTGATCCCAAGAATTTTCACATGTGGGAATCGTGCTGAATGATTGCCGCTGGTTGCTGGGTTTACATCTTTAACAGAGGTTTTTACACGATAGCTGCACATGATAATATGAAATCGCTCGATTGAAATTCGTTGATATTTTATACAGCTTGTTTCGTCATAAAATTATACAATCACCTCTGAAATACATACATAAACATATAGGATTACGAAAATACGCATGCCATAGTTATCTCACTCATAGATTGCATTATAGGGCTTATGGCGCACATAGTTGCCACATCGCTTTAAGGGCGCTGTCTACCGCAATTTTCATCACCATTTTTTGATTTTTTATTATATTTTTTTTTCTTATTTTAGACATAAATGTGACAAAATTTGTCTCTAATTATATTTTTTATCTCTCATAGTTTTCGCGTAATGGCTTGTTAGTCATATTCTGCATGTTTCCGTTGTAACGACTACACTAAAACCAACTGATACCAAACTCAAAAAAATCAAAGTGGATAAAGACAGTGCAGGCCACAATGACATGCTCATAAAATTAAAGAATTAAAACTATTTGAATTAAAAAAAAGGTTGAAACTGAAAATAAAAAATAAAAAAATCAATATTTTTTTAGAAATACAAATTATTTTTATTCTTTAATTTTATGAGCATGTCATTGTAGCCTGCAATATCTTTATCCACTGTGATTTTTTTTAGTTCGGTATATCAGTTGGTTTTAGTGTAGTCGTAACAACGGAAACATGCAAAATATGACTTTAACAAGCCATTACGCAAAAACTATGAGAGATAAAAAATTTCATAAGAGCCCAATTTAGTCACATTTTGTGTCTAAAATGAGGTAAAAAATATCTGGTACAAATAAAAAATTAAATAATGATGATGAAAATTGCGGTAGACCGCGCCCTGAAGTTCAAAAGACGTTTTTTCATTGAAATTCTGAGTGCTTTTATTTTTAACAACTAGAATCATAAATATTTAATATGAATAGGCTAGTAAATCTGTAATGAAACTTTTGTTTTACATTTTCCACATTAGTTTTCATTAAGATACTAGTTACACCCATCCATTTACACAAATCAATCAGTAATGTGAACTTGTTAATTACTTAATCATAATGAATTTATTAAATTTTTACAGTAAATATTTATTCGCTTTTTTTCGGTCCAACTTTTGCAAGCATAGTAAAGATATCATGTACCATGCAGAGGTTCTTTCTTAAGTCCGTAAATTGATCGTTCGGAATATGAAAAAAAAAATGAAAACTGTGATGACTCACCGGGGATCGAACCCGAACTCCTGGATTGGAAATCCTTATTCGTATTTAATTCGACTAAGCTGGTATTTGTGGAGTTAGTAAAATACTTGATGAAATTTAATCTATTAAGGTGTAAGAAGTATGAAAAAATAGTTTTTCGTGTTATTTGCTGTCCCGTAGTACTGGCGGGCAAGTACATGAACTAGAAAAGCTTTACAATAGAGTGAGTTTCGATGTATTTATCTGTCGGTAGGACGTTTGGTGCGCTAGCGCAGGAAAAGTGGAGGTGGTTATTCAAAGAAATAGGATATGGTTACTACACATCTCTTTTACATGCCATGTAGCAATGGCTGGCATTGAAAACTCGCAATTTTTAAGTAAATTAAATGCTGTGTGGTGTAACTGAAACCAGAAAATTGTAAGTTTCAATAGTACAATTTTTTTTACAACATTCGTTGAAATATATTTTTTAATTTCTTTGGCATACTTAATACTAATACACAGTAGAACCCCAATTTCCAGTGGTAACGCAGAGGACAAGATGGTTGGATAACCAAAAATTGTGGTTAGGCTAGTCGTGCTTACCTTAAAGGCTATGAACTGGCAGCTGGCGTTTCCCAGGCCCCTAATAATTGGTGGTGCCAAAACAAGAAAGAGTACAATGTTTCGGGTTTGATAAAGATAACTTTGTGAAAATTGTTCACCGAAATATAATGATATCTTAAAAAATATTACAATTTCATTTCTACCTGCTGTATATTTTTATTTAGGTTCAAAAAGTAGCACAATTTTGCACCTAAAAATCAAAATTTTTCCGGAGCAGGGCGCCTCGCTTTTAAAGCTAGGTGTCGGCAAAATAATTTGATATTGGAACTTTGTTACAACATTCACTAGGGGGTAGAGGTTGCGTCATACTTTCTGGGGGGGATGGGCACCCCTGCCTTATTGATAACTTGTTTCATTCCCAGATCCGCAATGATAATTTTTTTGTTGTTTCCCGACAATCTACTCACTTGGACTTGGTTCCTTTTGCAAGTTCCTGATTCAATTATTTATTTAATGTCAATTACACAATTGTAAACGAAAAACTCATTCCAAGTCCCCTATTTTCCACACTTCCGTTATGCGAGCATTTTTTAGTGAATATTTCTCCCTTGATATTGGTTTCAATAATTATTAATGTGCTGTAGTTTCGAGACTCGACTAATAAATCGTAAAATATGTTTCAAACAACAAATCACTTCATACACACTCATGAGTCTCAAAACAAATTTCAAGATGTGTTTATTTTACAACATTTCTTCTCAGAGATAATCTTAAGTGCTGATATTCGACTATTAATACGGACCTAAGTGCTTTTAGGATTTATTCACCTTGAACCATTGCATAAGTAATGACACTCACAAGCAATTTGGCAACTTGATTGTTACAGCTGTTCTGTGTTCTGAGATACACCTTTCTATTACATGTTTATGTGTTGATGACAAATTTTAAAATTTGCACATAAGTCCTGATGTCTAAGACTTTTGGTATGAGTACAAACAACAAATTGAACCCAGATGTAATATCTGTAATTTTCTTCTTTAGCTATCAAATAATGTGTAGTGTTGTGGGCCTACTTACCTGTTTTAACGTCTCGTATTGATTAGAGTTTTTATTCCCTGGAAATATAGTAGAAGCCTACTTACTGCATGTTTAGTTAAATCGTTGGTAATTTTCTTCCACTCCCTAGTAAGAATAAATAAAGCACTGGTCATCACAACAGTATATTGTGAAAACACTATAAAGCATGTCAGAATGGCTATAACACATGTCTGAAAGGGCAAGCAGCCTGCTCCGATCCCTATCGTGCCATAGACGGCCGCTCTCCAATGCCCGTTCATCATTTCTGGGACAAAGTCTAGACACATTATCATGCAAGTTTACAAGAGAACAACTCTTGTTTTTAAATGATCCTGTTAAAGCCAAAGTGGCGTAACTCCAATGTTAGAAAAAACTGAGTTACAGGTGGTATGAAATAGAGCACATTAAAAACTAGTAAATGGAAAGGTTGTGTAAGTACTAGTTCCACTTATAGCTGCACAAACTTAAGAAGTCAATGGAGCCACGTATCGGTTTAAAGGTAAAGTGGTGTAACTGGGTGTGGCACCACAACTCCAGTCATTATGCATGTGTTACCGCTCATAATGCCACAACATCATTCATTTTCGTTGTGATTGAGAGAACTGTTATAGTTAATGGACTGTTAAAATATTAAAAATGAGCAAAGTAATACATTGGGAAAGTGATGTAGACAGTGTTAGCAAACCGAATATTATAACTGGTAATGATTCCAGTGATGAGTATTTACCCAAGCAGAGGATCAGAACATGACGCCGTCCGGAGTTACCCTCGAGCCCTTGTTGCCCTCGCCTACCACTACTCCCACCTAAGGTACGTCACAACATTCCAACATACTCTTATGGCCACCCGGCCATTCTTGGGCCACGAGCACCTGCAGCCAGCCTCTATACCACCCAGGCAGAGACAAACTGTCCCACAAACGCTTACCGCGCAAATGTGATAATTGTGTTAGTAATAATTAGTGTTTTGTGATGCACAATCATGTTATACTTAAATGTAGTGTCCATGCTACGTAGCATAGGCGTCTATCTCTAGTGTTTAAAAACACTTTTATAACATTTGAATGCAACAGAATATTAGTTGTTTCACGTTCAGAGTGTCATTTTGTATTCTTATCATGTGCAGTACGTGAAATTCTCATTTCACCTAAGAGTATTTCAGTTTTGGCGCGCCTGGTTAGCCTACACTATCCAGCTCGCACCAACACTCGTCAGTTCTCTCTCAAGCAGGCACACAGGACAGGGCGGTCGTGTGTCATGCGGCTCGGCGGGTTTCAACTCTTGCGACCGACCACTTAGTTACAATAGCGTAAGTTAATTAGTCTGGAACCTTTTAGGTGTCTTTCGTCCGCAGAGTACGCCATCTCTTGGTGAGACTCTAGCCCGACTTGATTTTTAACTTCACATAAACTTTTTACGCCCGCGAGGCATCTTTTCCTACAGTAAGCTAACCAGTGCGGGGCTCACAACCACATGGCCGCTTAATTTTTGTATCACCGCATCATCTTCAGATAATACAACATATAAAACTGGATCATGTGAGTGTTGCATACTTAATTCCCTGTAACCACGTCTCAGGGAACTGAAGATTAGCGACCTACATTCGCCTTCATTCGCATATATCACAGGGCCATGCTTCAGTGTACACTGTCTCTTTCTTATCGTCAGTGTTAATGTATTATTCCTGGGCGTACTGGACCGCCTTAGAGTCCAGCTAAATTCAGTGCTTTGTTTTGTGTGATGTTGTGGTGTGGAATGGCCCATAATAGTTCCAGCGTGTATTTAAACAAGCTCCACCAAAGACTGCTGATACAGGGAGTTAGCCCAGCCGTCGACCACGACCCTGACGACCCACGAATCTCGTGCTTGCCCTAGAGCCAACCACAAAGGTAGGGCCCGGTAGTTTTCGCGAAAAGATTTTTGCAGCACTTTGTTTCAGTGCCTTACGTGCGCACCTGCATCTCTGCTTTGTGGTCAGTGATTGAATGCCATAACACCCAGCGCGTGGAGGTTAAATCCGCAAATCACAGACGTGATGTGTCGCAGTTAACAATGTACTGATTGGCACAGTCTAATGAATCATGACTCTGCACAAAAACACTCTGCAAGTAATCATGAAGTTGAGGTGTAGGTGTACACGTAAGACACTGAAAAAAAGTGGGGCAAATATATTTTCGCGAAAACTTCCAGGCCCTACACATAGGCCAGCTTGCACCCTTTCTCTTAATTTACGCAACTCCAAAAATCCTTGTACCTCCGCACAGGTCAGTCGGCTTTTCGAACGCAGGACAATCCTATTTTGCGGATTGGTTGACCACGTCAAACTTTCTGGTAAGTGTGGTTTGTGATTTGTGAGTTTTTTGTAACTCAAGACTTTATAGGCTATTGTTGCACAACATTCAAGATACCTTTCACACTGATGTATACTTTATTGTTAAAATTGTGAATTGTGACGTCTCCATCAATGCTACAATCGTTCATGTAAAATAAAAATATTTGTTACAAATATACTTCAACAATCTGCAAAGCAACCTTACTTTGCTGTATCTGATTTTTATTTGTATCTGTTACATTGTAAATTGAGTAGTGATGATTGAAAAAAATAGTATTTATTTGTCTGCCAGAAAGTATTTCACTAGTACGATTGCAGAAAATACACAGTCAAGAATTTATATTCTTGTGATACACCAGCAAAATGTTTAGCAGCAGAAAAATAACCACAGTGGTTTTGAAATCAGCACATTTCATTCTACACAATATCGTATTAAAGATATCCTGAAAATAAATTTAATTATTGCAAAAAGTAACACAATTAAAGACTGTAATGGATGTATTATATTAAGCCAAAGGAAAATTATTAAAAAAAAAAAATAGAATTCATATATTATTATTGCTTCAAGGGTTTTTGCTAATAATATATTGTTTAATTGTTCCTGAAGAAGGTACAGATGGCGAAGAGAATGTGACTGAATCTCCAGCACAAAATTGTGAAAGTGAAGAAAGAAGGTAAACCAAAACGAAGCCGAAAGAAGAAATGAAAGGAAAACATGAAACAAGCACGAAAGAGTAGGCGAAATATGGGATAATCCTAAACAACTACAAAATCTAAATCAGTAATTGATAAAAAAAAACTCACGAACCCTAATTATAATAGCAGGAAAAGGTAATTTGAAAAAATTTCAGAAGATGCACGAAAAAATGTATTTGAATCATTCCGGTAAATAGGTGCGTTCTCTGCCCAAAATGCATTTGTATGTTGTGCTGCGAAACAAGCGTCGCCACAGCGTTGTCGACCAACAATATTGGTGTTCGACCACCAAGGCACTGTACAAACCATATTATATCCCCCCCCCCTCAAAAGATGGAATAAATGTAAATGTGTGTAAACAAAATTTTCTAGAAACATACCTTGTTTCTAATGGTAGGGTGATTAGGGCCATAAGGAAGGTACAAACTGGACAATCACCAGGCTCAGACAATCGGGGAAAAAGAGTCCCAGTCAATAAAACACCTGGCGAACAAATGGAAATTGTACGGAAACACATTTCAACATTCCCTTCGTACCAATCACATTTCACAAGCTCGCATAACCCGAACAAGAAATATTTGTCAGAAAATTTAAATATTCGCCTGTTATAAAACCTCTACAAGGATGTGTGTGCTAATGAAGGTAAAGGACCAGTAAAAACAGAGTTAAATTTACACTTTCGTGCACCACACAAGAATACGTGTATAAATTATGATACATTTCTAATGAAGCTCGACTGCTCAACAGATGAAAACGATAAGAAAGTTCTTCAACAGCAACACGAGTTTCATATACGAAAAGATGATAAAATAAGGGAGACTATGTCATGAGACTCTGAACATTCTTCTTCTGATAGCTTTTATTTCACCTTACTTGATTTGGAAAAATCCTTGCAATTCCCTAAATTGATATACCGAATAGCATGCTATAAACATAATTTGCAAGTATATAATTTAGCTTGTCGCGATATCTCAACTAGACTAGGATACATCTACTGTTGGGACGAAACTATATTATTTCAAGGCTCATAAGAATCAGGTGCATGTGTCATCAAACACCCAAAAAGTAGGGTATCAACAATTAAACATGTGGTCGTGTACAGTGACACATGTATGTAACCAAATAGGAACTGGAAACTTGCATTACTTTCAATGAGGCTTGTCTTAAGTGAAAACAATAATATTGAAATAATTGACCAAAAGTTATGCAAGGTGATCATACCTATGTTCAGAATGACACGGTCTTTGGTTCAGTCGAATTGTAGGCCTATAGTAAGAGCCCCAGATATTTTGCCCTTCAGACTGGTACAGAGTTATCACTAAAGGTAGAACAAAACATCCTATCCATCTTACTGTGATGTCTAGTGAAGAACTTGTATCCACAGAAAACATGAAGAAATTCATCAGCAAGAGAAAAGTTGATGAAGACAAACATCCTGTGTCATGGCTAAAAATGCAGTGGATTCGGTACAAGAAAACTAACCAATTGAAAAACTTTTACAATTAGAACATGTCTGATGAGCTACAATTTTTCACCTTAAACATAAAAATCATTAGCAAAACGGGGACGACCAGTATATCTGGCAAATATACCATTATCTGAGCTATATAATTGACTGAGGCCTGTGATAAAGGATAAAATAAGGCCATGCATCTCTTTTGCCTTACCTACCTCATTCATAGTTGCATTGTTATAAGCAGTTATATTGCGAAGTCTGTTGCGGTTGCAGTTTTAATATTTACATTATATTTCAACCGTTTATAACCAAAGTAGCGTAAGTTATTTTAGGGCCGGACAATTTTCCTGTACTCATGTGAAAAGATACAAACAATAATAAATAGTTTAATTAATCGCTTTTTATCACATTTCATTTACAACATATGAGTTTGTAGAGTTGTGGAATTTTCTGTAACAACTCTAATTAAAGTCTTGATATCTCAACTGAAGGATAATGTGACTTACACCACTTTGACTTTAACAGGCTCATATGTGAATAAGTAATGTTTATCTAACTATGAATAACAGTTTTAAAAAAAAGTAGAACTTATTTTTTGACTGCGAATAAATACTAAGCTGTTCTTATTTTAAGTATACTTCATGAAGCATTACTTGATGAAGTCACAATAAGCAATAATTATTTATGGCACTATGACTTGAAAACCGTACTAAGCGTATGACGTGGCCAGGTATCACGGGAATGACTGTTTGCGGAAAAGTTCCTAGGTGTGTGGAAAAACTCTAAGAGTGGGCGCAGCTAGTCAGATGGCTCGGACTAACTCAAGACTCTTAACTCAATAATTAGATGGAAATATTGGTCGTGAGGCTGCGACGAATCTCCGTTCAGTGATGGCCCGTCGGTGGAGGTGATAAGGCGAAGGGTGATGACAGTGTTTTAGTGTCCTGCAGAAGGCAATGTCCCACTAGGTTTCAGAACACTTAGAATTCCCACTCACGTCGGTGCTCACCTGGTTTGTACACCTTATAAGAATGAGACTAGCGTCACAAATGTTACTGTACATGTACGATTGTGCTGCATGTTGACGGATTTAGGCGTCACTGTAACACTCCCCGTGAAGCGGGGTACATAAGAAATCACAAAAACAGACTTTGGTGGAATAACACGGTGTTTATTCGACACACAGAGGCTGAGTATGAATCCTGCAACTCAAGCGGGCGCAGGCCTATAGCCACCTGCTAGCTAACACTGAAACTATGGGACGTGGTGCGTGGTGACAAAAGAAAGTGAAGGTGCTTAAAGTGTGGCAGGCGGAGTCTTCCTTTCGAACGGCATATCTTGGAGGCACAAGCAAAAGAAAGGATTTAGGTTTACGTTACACTATGAAAAAATACCTGGATGACGGGTGCAAAAGTTGAGATCCCCCGAGATCGCGAGACTCCCGACGCGTACATCCGTTCTCAAGGCCCACTGGAAGAAGACTGAATTCTCCACCGGCTTCCGCTCAGTGCGTGAGCTGGCCGGAAGTCGGGGGAGAGAATTCGAAATTCCCTAAGCGAGGGATGGAATGGTCACAATGATAAATTGTGTGTTACAAGGCACTTTTACATAGACTTTAAAATGGTTGCATCCGAGTCCTGCTGAAAATAAAACACATGGCACTTACACTTGTGAAACAATAATTAATGAAAACTTGCATATTCGTACGGAGCACGTTAAAGTCTGGAAAATAAGGAAGCTCATGCTAAGAGCTTGCTAATTGGAAAAACGCATATGCTGCTGCATTTATTTTAATGTTATGTGTCTTTACGTCAATTTACACTTTCCCGCCTAGAGTTTTATGTGGGAGTGGCTGTTGATGTTAGGTTGGCCACTCTGCACTTTAGGGTTGGAGGTCACACTTTGTGGCACTGGGCTACACTGGTTCACCCCATGGTCGCACTGTCGTGTAAGTTTGTAAGTATTATAGTTCACACCTACCTCAGACTGGCGAGGCATAAAAAGGCTGACGCCCAATAAATACAAATAGTACTTGTTTCAAGTATTGTTTATACCACAATGGGCCGAATGCAGAGTCATGTGAGGAAAATCTTTAGGGTAAAGGTGAAACTAAGGAGAACTTGAGTAAAATCTGAGAATTTTTCATTTGTATTTCACAGTCAGGAAATTGAGATTCCTCAGTTGAGTTGAAGTGTTACCACAAGATTTTCGAGAATAATAATTTCTCTTCATGCATCGACTTTTATTTCGCATATAACCCGTACAACACACAAAGTTTCAGTTATGTTTCAGAAACGTTTTTGAAACTTTACAATGTCTCAAACACATAACATTTTATTATAATGTTTCAGGGATATTTCAGAAATATTACGATGTATCATATTGTTACAAAATTAATATTTTGTAAGTCGTTATTATATTGGGGGTTCATAAGTTATTATTAGTTTGGGGGGTTTTGCTCAGATGGTAGCTACACTGTGAGTTTATTTAGATGTTATTTAGTGCTAAATTACTTTAAGACAGTTATGGTTAAACGGGCGTTTACTACACTACAATGGCAGGTACTCTGAATACAAAATAGGTTACAATGTGTTCTATTTATTTAGGAGTGGAGCGCAATATTACTGATTATTAAATTATTATATTAAGTTGAGAGTTGCTGCCACATAACTAGATCTGACGACCTTACCGAAGCTGGATTGATGAGGAGACGGCATCGACGGACGAGCACGCACCCGCCGGGACTCGATTCCGAGCCCCGGCGGAGAACTTCACTGCTGTTGATCTGATGAGTGCTGGTGGACGACCGACCGACGACAGACCGAAGACAGACAAACCCCGTTTACTGGGTAACCGTGCTACATATCTGCGAGCTTGTCCTTAATATTGTACAACTACGAGCGAGGTGAGGTGAGTTACTGTCTTCCGTGGTTTCCCAATGCTGGCTGGCCTAGTTGAAGCCCGAACGTCTTTCGCTCTCCGGCTTACCAGGCAATATCATAACAATATCAATGCAAATGTTTCAGATAGGTCTCAGAAACATTTATTTGAGACTTTAGTCAACGAATGATTATATGTTTCACGCAGCACACATTGTAGAAACATTTAAGAAATATTGCAAAGTAACGTTTCAAAAAGCAAGTTTCTAATAGGTCTCCGAAACATCATGTTGAGATGTTCGCCGCAATGGACGCTGGGTGTCACATATGACACTGTTGTTGTGGCAGCCATTTGTTGGTCTTACCTTGTATAAATATCTATGAACCTTGTACAAGTTGTTCGTTGGAGATTTTGTTGATATTTTTATTATTTAAAAAGGGTAAGTTACTTTTAAGTATTTTTGGTTAATTTCTAGTAAAATATTTAAAATTACCAGTGTTAAAATGGAAATTTTGTGGATATTAGTAGATGATATATTGCTCGTCGTTTAAGACACTGTGTTAGAAATGTTTTTTTTAAAATATAACTTATATTATGCACTGATAAATGTTAATATTCACTACTCGTGTAGGCCAAACTTTTGATTTTAAACTTAATGTTTGAAAATGAAAAGTGTTTCTAGAGTCGTTGAAAGTAGTCTTACATAAAAAAGTTATGTTAAGTTAGGTAAGGTTAGGTTAAGTTAGGTCAGAATATGTTAGGTTAGGTCAGATTAGGTTAGGTAACGACTGTAGAAACATTTTTCATTAGTAAACTTTACTTCTAAAATCAACAGTTTGGCCGGTACACTGTGAGTAGCTTTTCTTAATATTTACCCTATGGCCGAATAAGTGTTATGATATCTGAACAAAATGAAACTCAGAATGTCTATTTCAAACTTTATAGTTATTTTAGTGAAGAAAATATTGAATAGAAGACACATAGCTGTGAACTGCAACTAAGTAAACAAAATATATTTGTGCCAGAGCTCATACGGATAAATCCGAGGTATAGGCTAGATGTTGTCCAGTGGTATATTTAATAATAATAATAATATGTTTATCCTCGCTATTGGGCTACTGCCCAGTGGCGAGTGAACTCTTCCCCATCCTTACAGTACTAGCCTTCCAGGCCCTTCTTAAACCACCCAGCCTCTCTCAAAGTCACTAATTTATCCTGCAGAACATTTCACTTACCGCCATAACAAGCATAGACTGTCAAGACCTCTCCATTCTACTCCATACTCTCTGAAATTTTTCACTGTTGGATCGTTTCCCTTTGAATGCAACCTTCTTCATCCCCCCTTACATTATGACCAAACTTTCTATTCTCCTACTGTCCTCAGTCATCGTAATGGCTCCCGTTACTGGAGATACATGCACTCTTGCTAACCACATGAGTGGCCCGTGGTAGCCCAGTTATGTAAGAGACAATTAGTACGGTAGGCGTTGTGTTGTAGATGGAAATGTTTTTAAGTTGGTGCAATTACTGCTAAGACAAGTGTATTTTTCTTCGTACTTGCTGCACATTGCAGGCCTCAAACTTACAACTTCTAACTTCTAAGTGTTATCTCGGTAGAAGATTGATATATTTTACATGTAAACTATTCATTCTTGATAAGGACAGCCATTTCATTAGAATTCATTGATGTGATGCAAAAATGGCTTTTAAACCACTGTCCGTATGCATTCACAAAAAAAGAAGTTTTGGGCTATGCCACAAGTATGATAAATTTCTATAAATGGTTTTATCTTAGTTCAATTATGCTGATTGTTATATTTCTTCTTTCAAAATTCTTAATCTCCATTGTTCGATTCTATGGAAGAATAACTTTTTGGTAAATAAAACACTAGAGCTTCTGCTCTGGTAGGTATTGTGCAAAACTTTTTTGTGCTGCTAGTGTAGTCACACAAATCAGCCTAATGAATTTCGTATTTTATTTCAGAAAACTGTAACAGGCAGCACAGCTATGACTGAATTCCATCAAATTTAATTGTTAAAAAAAATTAAGCTGCTAATCTAATATTTTTGTATGCGTGTGTTCTTTACATTGGTATTCTATCTTAACCTCTTAACTTAAAATCCCGAGAATATTCGGGATTTTAATTTCTCCATAAATTTAAAAACCCGAATATATTCGGGCGATTGTGCAAAGTTCTTACAAATACTTTAAACCCCGAACATTTACGTCCGCTGCTGTTAATTCGCTTTCTCGCCATCAGATAGCTGCCTAGAACACGCAGTTAGTGTCAGTTATTTGTTTTCTCGCTAGATAGCACTCAGTTCATACCTAGTGTGCTTGGTCTATC
>PNEQ01123243.1:0-55932 GCA_003012365.1 Medauroidea extradentata | reverse complement strand
AATAGACTGGTGGTTCAATACCGCATTAATGTCGTAAATTATGAAAGCATACTACTCTTGTTCCGAATAAACATTTATATTTTTCATATTTTCCAAGTAATTCCCTACTACGTTTATGTCAGTTAACTTAGAGCATAAGTATCATGGGAGGAATTGTTAATTAAATTTCACCAAACTAAAATCAACTCATAAATTGATTGTACACACCACATAAGTGATAAAAGTTTGCCAAAATCAAAAGGTAGGCTGTAAATATCTGTATATACGAAATGTGTTCCTAATATCGCCCAGTGCGATATTAGGATCACAACCTTGGTGCGGTATTAGGCACATCATATATAACAAATATGGCTACCGACAACAAATGAACTAGTACCGCGTACTCTTCCCAATCACTACTAGTTACACTACGATGTACGGCAAACCTGTTGACGTTGTTACATAATTTTTATCACTTACCTAAAGTTACAATATTCCAATTTTAAATCTTCCCCTCAAAATATTTTCGGCGCACGATTTTGTTTAAATGTCAACAGAAACAATTACACGCACTTCTCTTTGTCTACTGCAACGCCACATGAAACGGACATCAAGTCGAAGTAGTTTATCTGGTCGCCGCGAGTTTGCAGCACCTACTGGCTTGGAAACGAAGGGGTGCGATATTAGGAACATGTGCGGTATTAGGCACACTTACCCTACGTTATGGTCTTTTAAATCTTTTATTGCATAGCTCATGGGATGTAATATCACAGTGAATTATTTTGTTTATGTAGGTCAGTTGGTTTTCTCTATTTGCATGGCAGCAGAACAAGCAAATATTGACTTTGTCGCACCGTCATAAGAAACCTATGAGAGCTAAAATTGTTTTGTAAGAGGAAGCTATACTCACAAGTATCGTCTACGAAACCACCACTATTTCGTAAAGTTATGAAATTAAGATTTTATCGCACTTGAACACTTTTAAGTGAATGCGAAGGTTTTTCATGTAATTACCATGAGTTTTCGTCTGACCAGAACCTGCGGTTCTGTCTGTTCACACAGCCAGACAAATGGCAGTTTGCTTCGTCACTCATGTAAAGGTTGTCGATTATCGACTCATCATTTTCACACACGGTTAGAAAGGTACCTGCGAATTACAATCTCTGGCCTGCGTCTTAATATTTCAGCTCTTGCACAATCTGGATTTTGTTCGGAAATAAATGCAAATCATTTGTAAGTATTGTGTGCGCTGATGTGCGGCTCACATCGGTTACACTTGACAACCGGCGTATGGACCGGACCGCTTCAGACTTCTCTGTATGGCTGCACTAATTGCAGCTATCGTCTCTAATGTTCGCGCTGTTGGTGCCCGCACGTGCTGGCTAGGCGTCAGACTTCTTTCATCACGAAAACATTCGACATAACGCAAAATCGAGCTCTTGCTAGGCGCAAAACGCACCCCTTGAGTCCTGCCCTGAACTAGGACAACGGAACCTGCCCTGAAACAGAGTTCTTCAATTTTGGCTCGCTGCGAAACACTACACTGATCCATCACAATCAATTTCCAAACAGTAACGAATCACCTACAACAAAAAAGATTTACATTTATCATTGATTGGGTCACAATAGACCGTGTCAATGGTCTCAAGATACATGGAACACTCTGTACATCTCTGTTAAACATTACTTTCAGTTCGACAGTCAACTAGTCTATGCTTTATTCTATGTACGCCATTGAGCGAATGTTGCGAACATATAACTTACTCATAGTTTCAGAAAGGCATACAGTCGTATCACAAATGACGACACAAAAAAAAATAAAAATAGAACAACACTCATTAATTACGGAATGGAATATTGCCGTTGTATGAAGAAAGACTAAAAGAGAAATCAAAAGAACAGTAAAATAAACAACGATATATAATGTATGAAAAGTGTGGACAAATATGTCAGAAGTCAAGGATGACAACACAGAAGACAAGAGACGCGACTGGTTGTGAACACAGCAGAGAGAGACAACAAACAGTTGCCATGTTCCTGTGACTGACATGTGCTGTCTTCACGCTCATGTACAGACTTGAGGAACTCCTGCATACTGTCTGGTATTACAGGGTACTTGCCAAGGCCTGCCTTGTAAACGCCGGTGCAGCCTTCTAGCAGAACTCTTTTCTTATAATAAGCTTCTAGAAGTATAATAATGTGTGCATTTACGAACAAAACACACACTTCCAATGATGACGGAAAGATAGTTTTAAAACATCACGTTACGTAGAAAGATCTTTTCGGAGCCCTTCAAAATGCCTAACAACTTTTTTCAATATATTATATCTAAACAACTACTCATGGGATTAGTGCGAAACTACGATAGAAAGGTGTATTGAACTTTGCTTAAAACTTTCCACCAATAAAAAGATGGGGTCATCACTGAAAGTGTCAAGTCAGGCGAGTGTTCTACGATACCACTGCACGTAGGTTCATTGTCTTGCGGTAGAGGCGATACCGCACCAGATGAGCCTGTTAACTACGCCCTTGGCGCCGTGCCTCACTCACAATAACATACAGCCACCAGGCGGGCGCCTTACTAATACTGCCACATGTTTATGCTCATACTTTTTGCAAGAAACTGAAATTGAACGTTACATTTAAGATATGACGAGTGCATGGTATATAATTCAGCTCTAAATGCAGAATTGTGTGTTTCTCGAAACCAGTTTGCAAAATAATAAACCAGCAATCCTAGACAATAGTTGTTGCCAACTTTCTGAACAAAACTTTTTCTTAAGTAACGTATATTTGAAGAACAATCTCTGACGCTGAAATCTCATACATTTAATTGCGGCGCAAGGGATCACGTATAACAAATACATCATTCTGGATAAATGTTTGCTCGTAAAGTTGGCAAGTATAATTACAAGGAACTTTGTTTTGTAGTTCTTCTATATTGACGTTAATAAAGTGTAGATCTCAATTGTAGAACTCAGTGCTTATTTATATATACCACGCCCTCTTAAGTAATTTACACAAGAATTAACAGGGAAAAAATGTAAGTTACGTAACAGTATATTTTATTTCTAGTGCACTTTAAACAGTGGCGCTATAATTTTATTTATGGAAAGAAAGACACTGTGTCAAACAAAAGCTTCTTTACATATGTTTTAATTTTTGTTTCTTTATTTTACTAATCAGTGTAAGGGACTGTATTTTCGCCAACAGATGTTTGCATCACTTTGTTACAATTTCTTACATGGAATGCGCAGCTCAACTTCGTCGCTACTAGCAGCTTATATTTGTGTAGAGGCGTTATATTTGACTGATCCAATCAGAGCACGGCTACTGTGACACTGTGAGTATATCCGTAACACGCCGACATTGAAAACATCCAGTCATTGACCAGAAGCTTGCAGATATGCCCTTAACGCCTCGCTCTTTAGCTTAGCAGTGGTCTAGAAAATATATTTTTTTAACGCAAATCAATTCATATATCAAACATTCATTCTGGCAGTTTTAACACTATATATCATCGTTTGTAGCGGAATTTTTCTGTTACAGTAGACGGAACAGATTTTTAGATTTTTTCCCCTGGAATAGTACATATTTTGTTGTCAAAATAAGCCAAAACGAAGCAAAATAATTTTTTGCTTTCAAACTGTACATTATTAAAAAAAATGCTCCGGCAGAATTGTGTATCGTATGACTGTATACAGTCTCAATTTTTTTTCACAACATTCGGTTGAAAAATATGTACGTTATTTGCAGTTGTTTGAAACAAATGAAATAGAAAGAAAATGTTGCTAATGTTTCCATGAATAGCACAGTTTGCTGCTGATTAGCAAAACTTACTGCGAAACTGGGATGATAAACAAGGATGGCCGATGTTAAAACTGCGGTGTTTGTGAGTAATAAGGGAAAGTATATAATTACGCAGGTGACGACGTAAGTTATGGTAAGTTATGTAAGTGTAGCCGCCAGACGTGTTGTGAACTTACGTCAGCTATAGGCGCCGACCAGGGAGACACTGGCAGCCTCGTGCTTAGAGGCGATAAGACAAGAGCTGAGCGAACAGTAGTAGACCTTAGTGACTTTACTAATGTTTCCCTCACACTCGGTTCTAAACAATAAAATACAGTAGCGCATGTAGACATTCAGCCTGACCAGACATATCCGCTAAATACTCGTGTCTTCAGTTAATGGTATAAATAAGGGGATAATGGCGGGTTCGAGGGCCTGCTGTTCATTGCCTGCTTGCTAACATAATTGTTGTTTATTATTAACCACCAGGAGTTGTGAGTTACGTCCATGATCCATCATTTATACTGCTTTTACCATAATTAATTTTTATAATCATAAAAGAGAGGCGATATCGGAAAACTGTTGCACAGTCTTGTTAAAACAGTATAAGCTATGTTAAGTAATTTTTTTAAAGGCAAAATATGCAATGACTTAAGGTAATATTGCATTTAAGCTAGTTCTCATTAATGGGCTAATCAACTAAATTTGTACAACGTTTTGTTTCTAAAAATAAATTTGCATATTAAAAACAATTTTTAACATAACTGTTCTCGTTTAGGAATTGAAAAATAATGATAGCAGTGTACATTATGGATCGCGGCCTTTAAGTCAAAGGCGAATTACAGAAGTGACAGGAACTTAGTTGTTCGTTTGAATTCTATCTTGACAGGATTTCACACATGCAGAGAGAATTAATATTGTAGTGGATATTATACGATTTCCTCATAATTTGGGAGCCGGGGGGGGGGGGGTATATATCCTGATATCGCAGTATTTTGGCTACATACACCTGCCTCCGCCTGTGTGTCATTAGCACGCTAAGCAGCTGCAGGTAGACGACACCCTTAAGATGGGTCTTGGCCGATGTCGAATAGCCACCTTTGACGCGTGGTAGCAGCATAGTGATAAGAGCCAGTGTCCCACACTTGACGAGAAGCATATCGCCTCTATTCGCAGCGCCAAACTGGCGTGCAAGGTTTTCCTTGTAGTCCTTTTACTACGGTACTTTAAGCTGTGACCACAACATTATATTATTGACTAGTATGGAGTGAAGACCAACGCATGCCTCTCGCTTTGTACTTTACGAATTCAGGTAATATTTTCGGAGTTACAGCAGTCTTAAAACCCCGCTTTTTTGCCATTTTGAGAGGCGCGAAAATCACGTTTCTAACAAGCGCGCTAATTTTTTGAAAACATAGAAGCATAGTTTCAAGTGTGTGTTATTTTCGTAGATAAGCATGGGTTTCGCGTGAAAAAGAATACGCGTGTCACACTGCAACGCCGTCCATGCGCCAGTCGAGGTCTCCTCTTAACTTTATTTGTCATTCACTTCGGTTCACTGAATAACGTTTAGTCTGAATGCCGCAAGAAATAGACGGATGAGAAGGTCTGATTTTGCTATGTGCTCAGCTGTATCGCGTAAGTTCAGCAAAGTTGAACAAATATGGCATTACTTGTTAAGATTCATGGGTGTTATTTAAATACCAGTTGAAGTGTTCACTCTGGCGTGTGTGTTGGGGGGGGGGGGGTGCACAATAATTTGTAATTATATTTTGTCATGAAATGTTTTTCATTGGATATTTATGGACTTGGTATTAAAATGGACCTGAGGTGCGTGCTGTAACGTAATGTATAAGTCGTTCAAGATAAAGCGAGTACTTTTAAAGCTTAGTTATTTTTTCATTTCAGTTAGTTTCCTGCCACTTATATTGTATAAAGAAAATATCCTGAGTAATAGTCAAGAGTATATATATTGTACCGCACTGATAAGTTAACGTCTAAGATAACAAGTTTATAATATTTGTTAATCATAATTCTAGACGAGTTGATCGTCACTAGTGCTGACTTGACCGCTGTAACTTTCGTAGTGTACAGTGCCTGTGAAATGAAATGGCGCGAGTACAGTGCTGTGAAATGTAAGAGAAGCTCTCCCTCGCCTAGTGACCGGAAGAGTGGTGCTAGTATCCTGGAGCGACTTGGGTTTCTCCCTACACTCAGGTGTTCGTCTAGCGGTGTGATGTTACACTCGCCGAACAAAAACACTGCGGCCACGTGCTCCGCCGACCACAACCACAACACGCAACCTTACACTTACACTTGGCAACACCGCATCCCTCGGCTCTGTCTCCAGTCTCACTCTACGTACACCCTTCTTGTGTCTTGTAACTATTAAATCATTACACACTTCTGAGGACGAGTACACGTCCTGTGCCCTAAAGGCGCTTGTCCTTACAGTGGGTTAAAATTATTTCACAAAAATTATTACCTAATTGGATAACATTAATTTTAAAATGTTTTAAGTATGTTAAGTATCAGTACTAAGAAAGGAGTATATAGAATTAATTTTAAATGGGCTATTTTAGGGATAACATTGTTCCATATGAAATGTCCGGATTAATATAGCGGTAAAATGATATGTATAAATAATCTATAATTTTAATATTAGTTTTATAATTACAATTTATTGTAAGTGTAAGAAGTTAAAGCAAAGGTTAAATTTTGCATTGGGCAGTACAGCATTGAATAATCACGGGAGATACTCGAAATATTTTCTTGATAAGAGTATTACAGTTTACTATGATTTGTGTATTTTATACATAGTGTTTCTGTTGGGCCTGTACTTTTTCATTCAACAGCTTGTGATAATATTTACATTAAGTATTTAACTTCGCATGATTATTATTTAATTATTCAGATATAATAAGCAAGGCAGTTCAACCTTTCTGTTTTCATATTTACGTAAGCATCGGACAAATGATCAGGAAGAAATAAAGGAAAAACTGTGGTTGGGGTTGAAAAGTGTGGGTTCTGAAAGACTGTTCAAATGTTCAAAATTTTTGAGAGTTTTCAGTGATATTCATCTTTTAAACACACAATTACGAATATTTTAACATTTAATATTGTGTAAAGCGAATTTATAAATTTCTGTTATTTGCAATACTTCATCGGAGGACATAGAAAGTCCGTGAAGATATTTCTCCGTAGTCAGACAGTTTGTTAACTTTCAGTTATTGTTCCCTGTAATGAATTTACATGAAGCTACTTTGTTGTGTATTTGTGTCTTTAACGTTTATTGCAAGATACTTATCAACGAGGTAATAAACAGGAATTTCCGAAATTTGTATCACAAAATATAAAGAAAAATAAATAAATTTTCATTATGACCCGAATTATTAAAAAAAAATCCTTTGCTTGCTTTGTTATTTTCTTTCGCACATGTACTGTACTGGGCAAAAACTCACAAAAATATAAAATGTAGGCTACTGAAAATATAGAAAATGGTTTTTCGCTACTATGTTTTCATACCTGCTTTGCAGTGAGATACGATCATTATTTTTTTTTGGGGGGGGGGAGGGAGGAGGGACTATTTAACGCGCATTACATGCATACATCTTTGAAAACATCACGTATCATAAAAGTTGTTATGAATGTTTCCATACTATCTCATCTGGAGCTGGGGAGATGATAAAATAAAGACTTGACTCTATGCAACTGGATTTTTAAAGAGTTGCAGAATTTCAAGGAGGAAGGAGTTCACAAGTAAAGAAATGAAGGAAACGAATGAGAACTCCGGCCTACATTACTGAGGAAGTGGAAAACCGTCGATTGAAATGTTACGAACACGTGATGATGTTAAAGACAATTTTATTGTATTTTCCGTTTTTGAGCCATAACATTTATTCAAATTGTAGTCTATTATTAAAATTCTCTCTTCGACAAGCATAGGATATATTCTTGGTAAACTACTTTACATAAATAATAATGGAATATTTCATTCATTTGTCATGCAGAATCACTTATAGTTCAACTTTCAAGAATTCTCTTGCAGTGACTCTACATGACAAATGAATGAAAGATTATAATATTATTTACGTCAGGCAATACTTCCTATGCTTTGTCGAAGAGAAAATTTTGATTGTAGAATTTGAATGAATGTTATGGTTCAAAAACTGAAAATTCAAGAAAATTGTCTTTAACACTCCACTAATGTTAATTCTACTACAGGTTAGAAAGATCAATGTTATAAGTTTGGCACAGGGAAAATTTCTGCCACTTGAGCGCTGGTATCGCTAATGCACCAAACTGACAAATCTCAGAGCTTTCCTGAATTTTCAGTTTCATTAAGTTGACAATTTAAAAGGCGAAATTGGTTTCTTTTCACTTGAAAATTAAATTAAATTACAAATAAAATATCCAAGTTAATTTAAATTTAATTTTAATACAGTTTCGTATATATCTGGTCTCTTAGCGATCGAAGCGAAACTAGTGGCAGAAATTTTCCCTGTGCCAAGCTCTCCCATAAGAAAACGTATTTTCTTTCTAACCTGTAGTAGAATTAACCTTACACTCCACCTTACGGGAAAAAAACATGGAAGAAATAAGCATTATGTTGACAACTTCCGTATAAGAGAAATAGAGGAACATATTTTATAGAAGAGACTTGAAAAAAAAAAATGAATTTAAGGATATAGAAACTTTGTCACTAGGTTGAAAGAAACGGCCAGTAGAGCTATAAACGACTCGTAAAAAGAACGTATTAGCAGCAGGCTATTATTATTGAGGCCCGTAGCTGTGTTGTCCATATCACTACCTTTTTTATTTTGCCGCTGATGGCTGAAACATAATCAAGCGTGCAGCATGGAGTCATGTTCAGGTAATATCAGACATGCTGGTTATATATACTCGCCCAGCGTGTGTCGCCTGACGGAAAGAGAGTGAGTACAAGCCCTCTTGTGTAAGTCTCACCTTGATGGGACATTTATCTGAGCACTTAGTAAAATAAACACTGCAGCGTGGATTTTCTTCCTCAGATCAGATACCTTGTTACGTCTCGGCGCAGATAAGCCGAGCGGAAACAAACATTTACTTGTGAGGCACGAAAATATTTGATCAGAAGCAGCTCCGGAAGGATATCTTGGCGCGCACACGAGTCGTGCAGTGTTGCCAACTGTCGCGTGCCACGTTCACACGACCCTGGTGTATTCTCGTGTGTCGCGTGGTCCAGTACCGGAACTACTGTCGGGAACGTTCGGATTATCGTGTTTACGGTAGAGTTGCACTCGATGTGTGCGTACCGATAATAGTTGCTGCATCGCCTCAGGAGATGGTTGGTTCACAATTGAATACAACATAACAGCAGAAAATACAACATAACAGCAGAAAATACAACATGACAGCAGAAAATGTGTACGGCCAGACGTCTTGTGCAAATTAAATGCACAATTAGACTTACTGTAATGTCTAGCCAATTGCATTTTTTTCGACGAATTTGAAATATTACTTGCTTTATAAAAGTTAAAACATATTTGAAGTGGAATCGTATTTGGAGATAAAAGTAAATACAGAAACAAAGTTCCTATAAACTGCTCAGCTTAAAAAATTTCTTACAATATAGAAACATAACATTAACATTTCTTATTCTACCTTTTCTGTTCTCGTGTATTTTTGGATGTTAAATCAGCATGGCAGACACTCGTAAAATCCTTCGCTATGGTTGGTCGCTGTCCTATGCGTGCGCACAAGAAATGAAATATGACTATGTCTTATGTCGGCATCTCTATGCACACGACGGTAGTGTTGTGAACCGGTAGGTAAGACTACATAGAGGTTAGTTCTTGTGCGACCTACGTCCTATGCTTAGTGTTGTGTTATCAATTGTGAACCTACCGTTATGTTTGAGTTCAAATATGGCGGCGACCTGTGGTTATGTAAACAAAAAGGAAATGTTTGAAATTGTGGGAATACTGTAATTATCTGACTGTTCAACACATAAAGAATGCTAAACGGACGTAGTCATGTAACAAGGAACCAACCACAGTTCTCTGGTACTGACGTATTCAAGGTCAAGGCTACCATGTGTATCTAAACCTAGTATTAACAATTTTTTTCTGGATTATTTTTATTGTGCA
Source organism: Medauroidea extradentata (assembly GCA_003012365.1). NCBI lineage: Eukaryota > Metazoa > Arthropoda > Insecta > Phasmatodea > Phasmatidae > Medauroidea > Medauroidea extradentata. The sequence goes on along the minus strand of PNEQ01123243.1, from coordinate 46,036 downwards.
AATGGTATGATTTAATGGTAGTTATTTTTTTAGGAAATACTTAGAACCTTCCATTGCTACTTGGTATGTACATATCAGAATACATTACTGTGTGACTTGATTCCTTTTTACATAACTACACCCAGGAGCCAAAATACAGCGGTTGATATGATATATTTGTTTATTAAAACTACTGTATTGTTAGCAGGACCAGGTCGTGGGTGCATCTATTTACCTACTAATCAAGAAGACAAAATTTGAGTACAATAGCCTCTCGAATTCTCTAAACTTAAATGTTGACCTTATTGAATACGCACTTGCTGCGGACGATCACTAGGGCCACGATTTTGTGGCGAACACATTCTTGTAACATTTGGTTTTAAGGGCTTGTTCCCAAGTTTTTTTTTTTCAGACTGGTGCCAATAACTCAAATATTTTTTAACCAAAAGTTTTTGAGTCAATGTGCAATCACACGATGCAAAATACTGTGGTCGCGTTTTTTTTTTTTTAAATAATGTATCATTCGTCAGCAAAAAATAATTTATTTCATTTTTGCTTATTTTCACGACGAAAAACGCGGTACTTTGGATGAAATCTAAAGAAAAACCGTTCAGTATAATTCTACAAAAAATTCAGCTACAAATTATAACATATAAGTGTCAAAACTGTGCAGCGAAATTTTGATATGAGTATTAGGTAGCAATAAAAAAATATTTTCGAAATCACTGCAAAACTCCGTAACAAGGTCTTTATGCCTTAATGCGTTATGTGTACATTTGCAGCTGTGCGACATCGTCTATGATTGGATGATTTTACTCTCACTTTCCTTGACAATTTACATACGTACGGAGTCACAATAACCGTGTTCTGATTGGTGCAATCAAATGAGGAACGTGTCTGAACATAGACAGGCTGCCAATAACCATGAAGTAAAGCTGGCGATGCGCACGTGAGACGCTAAAACAAAGTGAAGCAAAAATATTTTTCCGACAATTACGTGGCCCTAGCAATCACGTAACTTTTGGATATTTTTAGTTTTCGGTTGCAACGTGTGCGCTCCAGGATATTTTAAGGGGGCTGCCTACCTCGGAGCCCTGGCGGAGAAAGAATAGGGTTTTACATGTTAAATTATTTTCAATGGCACTCGGTCACCTTTTGGAATATTGCTTCCGGTAAAAATCATTTTCTGCTCCGAAGAAAGGAGAATATTGCTACGCAAATATTATAAATAGCCTTTTTCACGTGTTTTTTTTGTGTAAAAATGCTTTTTTTTACCCACTATTTTCAAGGCATTGAGAAAAAAACTGTCTGAACGATTCATAGCAATGTACGCGGCACCGAGACGAACAAAAAAGTCATTCAACCGTTACTGTTCCAGGTGGAAAATCATTTAACCTGTAAACAAATGGTGATGTATGAGTACGCACTGTATTGCACGTCTTCTTTGAAATGACACGCATTTCGTGTAACTAGGCGCTAATATTGGCAACACTGACCTGCGCTGTGTGCCTCAAGACGCCGTACAACTGCGTCCTGGTGCAGGATGTTCGCTCAGTTGACGATCCTCTGCTCGTCAGCGCAGACCAACTAGGCGTATACAGGATGTTCATGAAACCACGTTACACGTTTAGCGAGATGATTCCTAGTAAAATATGAGATAAAGTTACATAATGCGAGTTTGATTGGCTCAAATCTTGGGGGAGAAATTCGCGGTTGAAAATTGACACAGTAACAGGCGTTTGTTGAAATAATCAAACGCCATGAAAATTAATTAATGGCATTCAGGGTGTTGGTTAATGGAGCTACAAACTGCGTCGTTTAATACTAAAAAAATACAATGGTAAATATATGTAAAGTTTGTCCAACCCTGTTAGCCATTGAAGGTGAAAGGTATTGGTGAGATGATGGTTTATCGCGGGAAAACTTGACTGTTTGCTGGGTTTCAACACACGTTCAGCTTACCAGAAGATGACTGGCTTTAGCTTGTACTTGGAGCTGTTACCGTATTTATATGTTGGCACAAAACATTTTCGCGCTATACCATCATTTATAGTTAGGAGTCCTGTTGTCACGAGGGTAGTCTGTGGCAATCACGGGAATGTTCCCACCATCCACTGGTCTGACAGGACAGGGAGCAGAGCTACGGCAGCTGTGGAGTCTAGCAGTGAACACATAGATGCCAGGTCAGCAGAGCGACCACTCTAGTCAGCTGATAACGCTGGTGTGTCGAGTCAACAGTCGCTAGTATGGACGACACCCACACACACACACACATATACAGTCATACACCCACCAGTCTCTGCTGGTCCTTCCTGCCTGGCTGACGACACCTACCTCTCTGGACATCCACTTCTATCGCAACAGCTTCTGCCGTCATTGTCTCTATCTACTATTAACTGTAAAAAAAACTTCCTGAAACATTTAGGAAGTATTTAACCTAAACGCAGTATGGGACAGTTACTATGTTTCCGCCTTGTAAATATGCAAACTATTATAATTGTTACAATACAAGTCTGGTAACTTCAGTATACATTTGACTGTTTGATAAAAAGGTTAGGCGTGCTACCATGGATGTCTGGGAAACTATTCTACCATACCTACTTTCTTAGCGCTCCTATATGCACGCGTGGCATATTTACAAACTAATTTTTAGAGTGTTACCAACATATTCCCCTGGCTAATATAATTACATGCCTCCCAGCCGGTGCTTTAAATGTACTACAGCGACTTGCGTTGCCGTGTGTTAGTGTGAGTGAGGCACGGCGCTAAGGGCGATGTTGACCGGCTCATCTGGTGCGGTATCACCTCTACCGCCTTGCAGTTATATCATAGATCACTCGCCTCACTGACACTTTCAGTGGTGACACCATCTTTTTATTGGCGGAAAGTTTTTATCAAAGTCCATTGCACGTTTTCGCGAGCAGTTTTTTATGCAACAGATTGAAAAAGTTGTTTTCAGACATTTTCAAGGGGTCTAGAATTAATTTTTCTTATTAACACGATGCTTTCAAACAACCTTTACGACATAGTTTGATGTGTATTTTCTTTTAGTAGGCTACACCGTAACAATGGGCACACGTGGAAAAGTTTCGTAACAACGTGTATTTTCAAATACACTTTGCAATGCATTGTTAGCGCATGGCGTGTGTGTTTGTATATCTACGTGAAGTCCTCGTTCTCCAGTTTTCAGAGTGTTTTTGTGCAGAGTTGTTGCTCATTTGACTGAGCCAATCAGTACACGGATAACTGTGACACATCACGTCTGTTATTTGCAGCGCTGGGTGTTACGGCATCCAATCACTGACCACAAAGCAGAGGTGCAGGTGCGCACGTAAAGCACTGAAACAAAGTGATGCAAACATTTTTTTCGCGAAAACTACCGGGCCCTAGTGATTGGCAGTAGGGTTCCCGCCATGTTGCTTGCATGTGTGACCGAGTATGCCGTCCTACCGGCCGTTTTACTTCTGTACGCGTGCTGTTCGTTAGTGGTTTGAACTGTTCAAGGTTCCTCCTCTGCTAGTCCATGTCGCTCATCCATGACTGTCATTGGACCTAACTAGAGCTGTTATAAGTGAACGTTGACCACAGGCCGGGGTGCGACCCGTTTTTATTTACCTAACCTACCCTAATCTACTATGTTATGGGCGAGGTCCGGGGGAGGAACGAGGACCTAAGTGCGTCTCAGGGCTGAGCCCCATACGACTACAAGGGAGGGATTATATGCAAGGATGCATGCATCGCGGCAGAGATGGACTGGACTGTCATAGCTGCGATTGGGGCCACGACGACCTCCCTAAGTGCACCTATAGCTTAACCAATAACTAAGAAGAAAGAGGGGAAAACCGGCATAGACACCGTAAAAATCGTCGGAGGTCCGGTGTGAGTGACGTCAGAGGAAGGTGTATGAGGCAGGTAGTGCCAACATTGACGCGTGTGTTTACGAGACGTTGTAAATCCCCGGCTTGTTTGCTGCTCGGCGGGAAGACCAGCTCGCACCTAGTCGTTCTCCAGGAGAAGTGGCGTGTTAACGTACACTCGATAAATACCGTAGGAACACCGCTCCGACGAGAATAAAAAGAAGTGGCGTTGATCGCCGCTGAGGTCTCCCCGCCGCAAGGGTTACAGACTATTAACGCCGCTGCTATACGACACGTGTGTCTGTGTGTGTGGATACTCCTCGGAAACATGTGAAGAACTCGCTTCTTTATCCTCTCTCTCTCTCTCATCTTCGTGTGTGGACGGGGTTTTAATGTATCCGCCAGTGACTCGTCTCTGTGCACCTGGTGAGAACTTCAACATCCGTCCATCTACATGCAACACTGTCTAGTGCCTCCTTGGCAGTGGCAGGATTTAACGGGAAGGGGTAACTGAAAGATCCCCCCACCCCCAAAATCGTGTTCAACATTATGTAGCCAAAGTATGTCCAGTCGCCTCAAGGAAACTGGAGTTTAGTTCTATGATGATCCAAGTACATATAATGTGTCCTACTTGTATGTATGTTATATTTAATGTTCTGTAACGGTAAACAACCACACTTTTGACATGGCTGGTATTTTTTACAAGCCATAAAATCACGTAAGGACCTCCCCCCCCCCCTAAAAAACCATTTCATAATCCACCACTGCTCCTTGGTAAAGTACTGATAACCGATCTGGTCATCTTCATTTATGTTTCAAATCAACTCGTTGGTCAACAGGTTTCTTCGTTCAGGCCACATCTAGTTGCTTCTTTGTTTCAAGTCCAACCACGCAGCTGATTCCTAATTACCTCGCTGACGAGTTAAGGTTGTTCAAGTGGGGAAAAAACATAATTTTATATTTGAATCAAATTGTGTTGGTTTTGTACACATTACTTGAGAGTACACATACTTCTAACGGAAAAAAAAATTAGCTCATCTAGTTTTCCCGTGATGGCACTTCAAAGTCTAAATTTGCATATTTTTACTTCATACAAAACTTGAAAACCAGTTAACATAATAAAATGGAAAAAATCACATCGAAACTGCGTGTTACTGTCTATGGCTTGTAGCATATAAAACCCGTTACAAAAAATGTTTTAAAAAATTTCATAATTTGAAATTTTTTTGTTACATTTAGAAATTTATTTTAAACACAAAAATATTTCATAATTGGTTTGTATATGATTCAAGCCGTAGACGGTGGCGTGTAGTTTTGATGAGATTTTTTCCATTTCATTATATGTACTGGTTTTCAAGTTTTGTATGAAGTAAAAATATGCAAAATTTGACTTTGAAGTGACATTACGGGAAAACTGGCAGAGCTATTTTTATTTCGTTAGAGGTTAATGTACTCTTAAGTAATGTCTACAAAACTAACACTATTTTATACAAATATAAAATTATGAATTTTTCCCCACTTGAATGCCCTTAAACCACATTGCACCGTCTACATTTTCATCCACCCGCCTTCCAAACTAACAAACCACTTACTTACCCGACCATTTACCTTCCTACTTAACTGCCCTTTTACTTGCCTACCTAATTACACGGGAAAAAATATTTTGTGACAGTTACAAAATATTTTGTGGGTATTTTTCCTGCAAAATTTATTTTGTGGTTATCACGAAAATGTTTTGTCACTACAAAAATTTCGTGGCCACCACTAAATTCTTTTGTAGCTACAGTAAAGTAATTTTGTAAGTAACACTTCCTACAAAATTTTTCGTTCAGTGCACCTATTTACCGATCTGTCAAACCTACCCGTCTGCCTATTCAAATTCCTACCTACGCTGCCTACCTACCTATTTCTACTATATTTTTGTACAAATAAACCTTAACGTTTTTTGTTTTTGTTTTTACACGCAATGTATCACCATTTTTGTCCTGGAAATAAGTCAAAATCAAGCAAATTAATATTTAGCGAACGAACGGTGTATTAGTTAACAAAACGCCTACATAAAATCGTTCATAGTTGATTTATGCTCTTAGTCTTGAATTAAAACATAAAGGAAAAGGAAAAACAAGCACAACTTGATGTAGTCAACACATACATAAATGACAAACCCTGAAAACCCCCCTAGAGGAATTACGTCAATGTGTGTGTTGTTGACTTCAGCTAGTTCGACTTGATTTGTTAGTTTTGTGAGAGGAAATAGCACAGCAATGGCGTATGTCCACAATATTTCACTGAAGCCTTGTATGTGGGCAGCAGGCTGCGTGGTGGTCAGTGTGGCAACACTGGTATGTGGTACATAGTGCAGCTAGTTTGTCGGCAGGCTGTACGCTGGAAGATGGCCGTCAAATTACCTGCGGCCTGTGGTTAGAAGCGGTTCTGATTGATTAATAGGGACAACTGTAGTCGTGTGTGCATGCCGCCTTCCCCTCCTCCTCTCCCTCCTCCTCTACGCTGAGCCTGCCTTGATTAATCTTAATTAAATACACTTTACGGCAACGTTAATTCTCGCCCGCGCCATCTTGGTGTGGCTAGCCGCGCCGTGATGTCCGCCCGCTTTCTATAAGGACAACATTTACACACTGACCATCTGCATCTTCACCTCTATAGACCTCCAGGCCGCCCGGCAGTGTGCTGAGCTTAGGCCGTTACTAGGTTATTTGAAAACTATACGTGCATAAGTCTTCTCTGATTAGCAATATTATTCCAAGAATAGTGTGTAAAGTAATTCGGCCGAAGATTCTACGCTTAAAGAAACTTTTAAGTACTAATAACTTTTGAATAAATATGCAAACATTATTACACAAGGATTATATTTTCGTTGGATATTAGTGTAAGTCAGTAATGAACTATCTTATGGATGGGTAAATTTCGCAAATTCAATGACCTGCAGGGTAGAAGCCATTGTACTATACATACTCAAGCCCCGTATATTAGTTCATTGTCTGCTGTTTCACTGAGTAGCAGCTAGTTGACTGATAGGCGGGGCTTGAGTATGCATAAGATATTTGATTCTAACATGCAGGGCATTGAATTTGCGAAATTTTCCTATCCCTAATAAGTTTCTTAAAAAAAAGCTTGAATAACAAAACGTATAAAACATGTACATATATCTTATATCTTCGTCCAAGTTCCCTCTCATCAGGTTTACAAGTAAAGCATTTTTTACAGAAGCTGAAAAACTGCGGAAATGAGTTTTTGCGGTCTTTTTGAGGGGAAAATCTTTGGCCAGAGAATTTTAAACGGTATAGGAATACAATACCCCTTTGATTTTAATATTTCGCCATGAAGTGATAGCGTCTGCACTGAATGTCTCATATAGGCAAGTTGTCGGCGAGAATACTGCACTGACTTGCGCCTATGGCTAGGGCACAGACTAAATAGTAATACAGACGTGAAATGACGTGGCGGCTCTTTTGATACGAGCGAACTTCACCGCTTATTGGTTGCCCGGAGCTGTCAATAACAACCTCGTGTTTGCTTGGCTCCTGCATTAACGGCAGGTTTCCTATTGGCTTGGCTGCCGGCTAGCAGAGCAGCTGCCTCACGCTGATTGGAGGTAGGCGTCTCCGGCATGTTGCTGGCCAGGGAAGCCATTTTACTGGCGTGTGTGACTGAGTTCGCCGTTCTACTGGGTATTTCACTTCTGTATACCTAAATATTCTGTGGCTAGGGTGATGCACGTTCTATGTCGTCCTTATCGATTCCGCCCTTCTAGGTCTCGGATACGTCCAGAGATACATTCAAGAAGGACGGCACTTGCAAACAAACATTATTGACGTTCCAGAAACAATGTGACTGAACGAAATATTTTGTCAGTTTATTTGTGGTACTTATAACGTGTAACGTAAGAAAATTTAAATATCATAACATGTTAAATAATTAATATTTTTTATTTTGCAGCAGTTTTTATGACTTTTTTTTCGTAGTAGGTGTACACTTTTGTTTGAAATAGTGTAATTGAAACTTATTCGTTAGGAATTAATTAATTATAGCATTGCCTGGAAGTACGCAAAGCTCTACTGCCACTATTGTTTGCAGGGTTGTTACGTTTAAACACTGGAAATAAACGTGCCCTCAAGCATGCAGTAATGAAATGTTGTTGCAGTAAGTGTACAAGGCTGAGGTCGCTTATTACTTCCAGTTCCTGCAGCCAGCAAAGTGATATCCGGCAACATGGCGCGAGCAACACTGGTCTAAGTGACTCCTTGCATGTCGGAAGTCATCCATAGTCTTCTCACGTCGTCTGTGGCCTTGGAACAAAGACATCTCGTGCTACCAGCAACACTGTTTACAAGTGAACATTTTAAAATTGTAACATTATGTAGAGTTAACCCACACTACTTCGTGGTACTAAGGTTGAGTAATTGTGATAATAATTTATACTATTTATTGAGTAGGTATTGCTTTCTCATTTCCATGCACGAAAAATTACTTATAGTAAGCAAATAAAGTTTTCACTACCAACACTGTAATGGGTGATCAGGGTAGAAGTTACATCACGATATATGGTCGGTTTTCCCTAAAATCGCCAAAACTTAATTAATAAAGTTAACAATTTTTAGAAGCCAAAACTGGAAATAGAAAATGTAGTAACCATACTTAATTTTATTGCCTACTTTCTTCCAACTTTTAACCGCACTTTTGAAACTTTCCTGAAATATATAAATATATTTTTTCATAAAAAACTGACGTTAAATTACCAAGTGAAATAGCGCGACAGGACACGTTGGACTCGCGTTCACGAGGTCCTGGGTTCGATACCCGGCCAACCAGATTTCTGTTTTCTGTGCATTCCTGGAGTCGCTGCAGGCGAATGTTGGGAGGATGTTTGATTAAGGCTCGGTCGCAGTCGCCAAGTTGAATTTTAATATTTTTCGCTATTTTGGAATTCTGAAAAGATAAAAGTTGAATCGGCGACCATATCGCAAATTCTGTTTACTATGCGCTATAGTACAAGTATGGCAACAGAACTAGTAATGTATAGTCAGGTCGCAATTTGTCGGGCAAATTATAAACATAAAAAAAATTTGCCGCACACATTGCGGCGTAAGTTAACAACTAAATCGCAATGTCTGTACTGTAGCTGAGGGTAAAGAGAATTTGCGGTGTAATCGTATATTTGACATTTTTCTTATAAAAATTTCAAAAAAGAGAAAATTAATTAAAGCCAATGAGGCGATTGAAACTGAGCCTTAAAGAGCGCGGTCACCTCAGTTTTCAACGTCTTTTTTTATTTTTATATTTGAACCAGATATTTTTTCTTATTTTAGACATAAAGTGTTATTAAATCTTCCTCTTAGGAAATTTTTTAATCTCTCGTAGTTTCTGCGTAATGAGTCGTAAACGTCAAAATGTGCACTTGACGGTTTTATGTACGCCAATAAAACCAACTGTCATACCAAACCGAAAAAAACTCAGTGTATAACAATGTTGTAGGCTATGATTTGATGTATATAAGAACAAAAAATAAAATATTGTTGTATTTTTAAAACTATTTAAAAATTTTTAACTTTCGTTTCAAAATTCAGCATTATTTATTGAATACAAAAGTATTTAATTTTTTGTTTTGGATGTCAAATTATTGCCTACAACATTGTTAAACATTGTGAATTTTTTCGGTTTGGTATGCCAGTTGGTTTTAGTGGCGTACATAAAACCGCAAAGTGCAAATTTTGACGTTTACAACTCATTACGCAAAAACTATGAGAGATGCACAAGTTTCCTAAGAGGAAGATTTATTCACAATTTATGTGTAAAATAAGAAAAAAAATTTAGTACAAATATAAAAATAAAAAAAGACGTTGAAAACTGAGGTGAACCGCCCCCTTAACGCAACCAGGACCCCGTTCATTCTGCGTTCCTACCATTGTGTCCAGTTGTGTGTTGCCATCTTTACTGACGTAGATGTCAGCGAGATGTTACGTTCACTTGCTTCAACCTGACAAACAGTTTTGTGACATTACGAGTATTGTACGATATTTAACGTCACTGGCCCCTATTTATTGTATTTAATAAGTTTCATTTTTAAATCCTAAAAGAGAACAGATATCGCAAAACCGTTACGTAGAAATGTTGGAAACTATGTATTATGTAACATAATTTTTCCAAGACATAAGTTTCTGTAATTTTGGCAAATTTTGACAAGTTAAATTTCTTTAAAGTCAATAATTAGCTAAAATTGTATAAAAAACGGATGTTTTAAAAGAAATCTGTTTGTATAGTACAAACTTTTCCAACATTTCTATTTAACGGTTTTTTATATTATTCGTGCGTTGGACTGTCGATTAGTTACATAAATGACACCGTGGTATTGTTTACTTCTTGTATATATGTCACAAGTCGTCGCCATATTTGCACTGTAACAACCGCGCTGTATATAACAGTCAGCGCAATAAAACTTGCCCGCAGCGCGCTTATTACGCACACAGTTCACTGGAGTGACGTCATTGTTTCGCTGCTCGTGTGTTTTACACGTGGTGATTTATCTCGGGGAAAGTCAATGGCTTGGTAGGCCTCAATGAAGTGTGTTCATTCTCACGTTTTATTGTGGCCAGTTGTAATTCTTACACACATGCAATATTCGCGTTATCAGTTGGTAGCAGACTAAACTTCACTTTCCTATGCATAACGCAGCGTAATCTGCGATTTAGTTGTCCACGAACAAGGGCGTGGTACACAATTCAACGCTAAAAGCATTAATCTATAACTGTAGGTTTCTTGAAGGCAATTTGCGAAAGTTAAGCAATAGCAATCCTAGACAATAGTTTCAGCCAACGTTTTAAACATAATTGTGTCCAGTGTTGCGAACTTCTAAGGCACAATCTCTGACGCCGGAACCTCGTGCATTTAACTGCGGCGCAAGAGATCACGCGTAACGAATTAGTAATTCTGGATAAATATTTCCTCATAAAGTAGGCAAATACCATTACCTAGGATTGTCATTGAGTATTTTATCCATATTTACTTCGAAAAAAGCGTAGAAATCAACAGATGTGTTCAGCTATTATTTACCTTCAACGCACTTTTAAGGCTTTGTCATTGACGTGTGTTACGTCGTTACAGAGGTTGGCCTCTCTACCGTGTAAGTATTCTCCGCGGCAAGTCACGACAATATCGACCAGCGGGAGACGTCGAACAAGTCTATAGTCACTTGGAGTCCAGCGAATGTTGCGTGTGTCTAGTAATTGTGGTGAGTTACGACTGAGAACGTATGCAAACAACTACACAATGTCTCAACAGTCGTACAACGATACTAGTCTCAGGACGATACACTCATGTGGAGAATACACTGGCAGGAAACATTCTCGCAGTTGTCCACATCTCCAAGTATGGCGGTGCCGACTGGTCTTGGTCAGCACTGCGTCCTTGCAATATGACGTCTGCTGTGTGGTGACAGGCTTGTTGACATACTTGGCCATGTGGACAGGCGACTGTGTAGTGTTGTCCGCCAGCTGTCATAACCCCGGAGGTGACAGGTACTTGACGTGACATATGTCACTGAGCACTGTGTGCCGTGTCGCTCTCCAGCCTCGCCTTCAAGGTCACCGCTACTATCTTACATACTCCATGACTAGTGCAAGTTTGTGGGGAGTGTCTGTATTTATTGGCAGTTAGAAGATTCGGTAGCACATTGTACAGTGTGTACGCATATTGTGCATTAATTACGTTTATAATAATTGGCAAACAATTCCCAATAAATGAAAGCTTGCCGCGGGCCTGTCGTAGTGTGTATGCCAGTACATCGCACTTGTCTGAACACTGTACTGCATGCAGGCACTAGGCAGTTTATTAACAAGCGCCTAGTTGTCTTCCTTAAACCCCTTTCACCATCACCTCCTCCCTCCATCCCCCTCAGATTTTACTTTACAATTAAAATATAACAGCCACAATTTAATGGCGACAAAATTTTTACTTCATTTGGTTCCAATGCGTCATGTGCACATCTGCAGCTCCGCTACATCGTCTGTGATTGGATCATTTTACTATCACTTTCCTTGGCGAATTACAGACGTACGGAATCACGATAATCTTATTATGATTGGTGCAGTCAAATGAGAGACGTGCCTGAACAAAGGCACACTGCCAATAACCACGAAGCACAGCTGCATATTTTCTCGTGAGACACTGAAACATGAAGCACAAATCTTTTCAAGACAAAATCGTGCCTCTAGCTAACTTGTTTAGGAGCCGGTCATTTTCGCTCTATCCCCCCCCCCCCAACCCATCAATGGACGACTTGAAAAGAGGCGGAGCTTCAGTCAGGTGTGGGATACAATTCCTATCTCCATGGATACCGCAGCCGAACATAACCTTCATTTAGTTGTTTGGATTCACATGTCCCGGATGAGATGTACGTCAAGAAAATTTATTATTTGTTTGGAATTTGCCGTTTTTTTTGCCAGGTAAACATTAATCTTATGTATTTGTGTATCTTAACCACGAAATTGAAACTAATATTTTTTACCCTTGCGTGCAAATCTACGAATGCGCAACATTTTTGCTTTCTGCAATTACCAACTAACAAATCAGCATGTTTGTAAACAAGCTTTGTTTCCCACAGTACTGTTCCCCTGCGGTGACGTCAGGGGGCGTGTACTTCAAGTCGTCCATTAGTGTTCAATGTCATACGTGGATATCTACAGTTTTATTTCGTCATTGTTGGCCGCGTGTCTTTATGTAAAGGCGTCACTTATCTGACTCTGCCAATGAGAATAAAGTTACTGCGACTCCACATTTCTGTGATCAGCTGGTAGAACTCCAATATGATGAGAGTTAGAGAAAGTTGACGCTAAAACATTTCAGCGCAAACTGCTGTAAGCTCGTTTCACGTTCTTAATTGAAGACTTAACATTCATAAGGGGCTATGTGCCGAAAGGTAAGTTTCGAGATAATTACGAAAACAGTATATTGCGACAAACAAATGAACAAGGAATTATCCAAATGCGTGCGCATAATTTTTACAATAGGAAATTAGTAAATAGGAGCAATCGAATAGTAATTAATACAAAATACTTATTAACATCAATATATAGTTCTTAAATGAATTAGAATGCGTTGATGTTACTCCAACCATCTAATTGTGCCGGTGTACGGCGCGCATGAATATCACTAGGAGATAGCACTTAGGCACAGAAGATTTAGGAATACAGAAGTGAAATAGCCAGCAGGAAGGCGAACTCATTCACACACGCCAGCAAAATGGCTTCCCTGGCCAGCAACATGGCGGAGACGCCTACCGCCAATCTGCGTAAGGCGACTGCCCTGCTAGCCGGTAGCCTGACCAATAGGAAACATGCCGTAATATGGGCGAACCAAATATACACGGGGCTGGCATCAACAACCTCTGGCAGCCAATAAGAGGTGAAGTTCGCATGTATCAAACGAGCCGCCACGTCATTTCACGTCTGTGTTACTATTTAGTCTGTGACTTAGGTATGTCTTCGATCTAATGTTTTGGCACCTTTCTATGTACCTAACTCATTTTTGTCGAAAATGGTACTTAGCCCATTTTGAATGTTAAGTCCTCAATCGGTATCTGAGTATTAATACAGACCGGACAAAATTCGTGGTTTCACGGACCTAGGCTAGCATCCAAGAATATCTGTGTACTGTAGTAGACAACAGCTGTTCGTTGGCTGCTCGATGGTACAGTGGTATCACGTGATTATTGGTTCAGTGCCCTCTAGGAAGTGTCATATAAGACAAGATCCAGTCGCGAAAGTACTACGAGCCAACAATTGTTTAAATGCTAACGTATGCCTATAACATAACGTGCATTCCCTACTCACCTACTTATTTGACAACTCCGAGACGGCGCTGAGCTAAATGCAGACTTTGTCACGTGGTATCGCTGTGTCAACGTCCAGCCAACACATATACTTGGAGTTGCAGGTCATTGAGTCCGTGTATTTTACATCTGCCACAAAAATTAACAACCTTTCATTATTAATTGAATCAGCGTTACCCAATGTGGGTATATTTTTCCTGTCGTAACTTTCTGAAACACGATGATACCAGTCTGTCGTCTTGTAATACGCCTCCAGGGTTGTACATCTCCGTATCCCCCTCCCTTTTCTACCTTTGTCAATCTCGGCATAAATACGGCGCTGCCCCGTATGTGTTTGACCTCCAGGTTGTACAACTTATTCACGAGTGCTGTCTGTAGCTACCTTGCAAGGTATGACGGGGTACTGAATGATGTCCAGCAAATTACTGAAATATTCAATCAGCGATAAATCTGAACTACTCATCATAATTAGATGGGACTTCGCTGCACGAAAGATTTTCAAATAGTAAAATTAATTTGAAATCAAAATGCAAGTATGACATTTTGAAATTCTGCTGTTATAGAGCTCTGGATATTATTACATTCATAACTAATCCATAGAGTTATAAGTAGTTAGATTTTATGAACGAATAAGTTTTCCCACACTTTCCCTTGACGTCTTATCTTTTCATCCCCCCTTAAGAAACTAGCATTTATTTTGTACTTAAACAATGAAAAGTGTTTGTTCCTCTACGCGTGAGGATTGTTTCCCTAGAATATTGACATGGAATTTTGCAACACCTGTAAATGTTTGTATATGACCAAACAAGCGGGTAGGCCTACCAGTTGAACCAACCAAATATTTTGTTACCTGGCAGGTATAGTTGTCCCAAAAGGATGGTTTGGTACAGTTAAATATACACGTTGTTAGGACAACAAAGCCAATACTTGGCGAGTTTCGTATGTTGTTCAGCCAACAAAACTTTTGTTGAATCAAATACATATTTCTTTAGGTGTTTTTGCTATCTTCTATTTGGGTATATAAATCTTGTAGCATAATCTTTTAAAACATATACGCGTGTACAATACACCCTTATCTTTAATATAAAGTTATAAGATGATAGGGCCTCTACTAGAAGTCTCATAGAGGCGTGTTGTCGGCGTGAAGTCTGCACGGCAGTACATAGTGACTGTGCCCAGAGGATAGGGTGAAGCATACATGGTGTGTCAGTCCTTAGTTCTCCGCACTGGGACTCAATGCGCAAAATACATTCCACCAAGCCGGAGCCATTTTAGTAGGTATAAATATATGAGTAGCTCTTCCAGGCCAGTTTCGCCACGCTGAGAGGGATACAAAGGTGCTGAGGCTACAGTATGAGTAGATATAAGAGTCACATGACTGCCACTGGAGGAGGTAGGAGATATATAGAGGATACCTTGCCCTGGAAGCAGACAGGCTGCCTAGGTAGGCGAGTGTATTACTAGTGTTTGCAGTAGGGTGCAGTTGCAGAGCTAATGACGGGTTGCTGTGGGACGTAACCCAACACCAGGACAACATCCCGGCACCAATATTTACCGCTCTTCTGTTGGGAGACCTGCCTTCCACTGCCGCCACCCGCCCTGCTCGTGGGCAAACACTCTCTGCAGGGGTGTCCACTCACAGTTATGCCTCTTTACCGGACGTGATTTTCCGCGTTTCAGGTCACCACCTGGGGAGAGCTGAATTGTTGTCCCTTGGGTTAAGAACTTGAGGCTTTTCCTGCCCAAAGTGTATTTGAAGGGTTGTGTGCATTGTTGCCACTAGGAAGTTCAGCACTTGGTGATGGTCAGAACAGTGGTATGTATGTAGCGTAAGAGCAGACTTACTCTCTGCTGTGTTGCCACATTGTCATATAAAATGTCACCGTACTTTTTGCCACTAACATTTTCGTCTATAATTTAACCCAATATTCGCGGCTGTACACCGTGTGCCCAGACATAGACAACCAACCTGAACGTTAAAATCAATTAATATTACTTTCCCAAATTAACTTGATGGTTGTTAGATGTAATGAATCCTCAACAAATTCATATTCTCACGTTCAATCAAAAATCCCAACTTCCCATTGCGCTTCAGGCAGGATGACCATGTATGACAGTGAAGGTATGACCGGCTGCTCTACCCGAGAGAATTAAGTGCTCCGCCTACCTGCGTGAGCGGCTCAGAAGTGACGAAGCAATTAGAGCTACCTTGAAGCGCATATTAAATGGGCCATCAACACAACGAGTCAAGCACTGAACTATATGCACTCTAAAAAAATACTTTGTAAATTTACCAGGCGTGCGTTTAGGAACGCTAAGAAAGTAGGTATGGTAGAATAGTTTCCCAGGCATCCATTGCAACACTCCTAAACATAATTATAAAACAGTCAAATGTATACTAAAGTTACCAGACTTGTATTGTAACAACTGTAAAAGTTTGCATATTTACAAGGCGGAAGTATGGTAACTGTCCCATACTGCGTCTGGGATAATAACTTCCTAAACATCTGAGGAAGTTTTTTTTTACAGTGATAGCGTGCTAGATTCCCGCAGACCCATTTTAACTGTGGGACTTCAAGGGGTGATCATGTAATGTTATTAGTGGAAGGTATGTAACATAATTCATTGCACGTTTCTCGTTTCTACCAGAATTTCATATACTTCCAGTTAGTACATTTTGAAGTACTACAGCTTTATTTATTTGTTTATTTTAACCAGCGTTGAAGGTCTTCGAAACAGTGTTTTTAACGAAAATTGTGTCTTAAGAGGAAAAATCATAATTTTATATTTTATATGAAACAATGTTAGTTTTGTAGACGTTACTTGTCAGTATGTTTTCCTTATACAAAAAATTTACCTCAGTTTTCCCATAACGGCATATCAAAGTCAAGATTGGCATGTTTTCAGTTCATACACCCCCCCGAAAACCAATCAACATTATGAAACGAAAAAATTCACAGTGAAAGTACATGGCACTGGCTATGGCTTTAAGTATATAAATACCCGATACAAAAATTTTTTGTATTAAATAAAAATCATAAAAATAGCAAAAAAGTTTCTAATTTCAGAAATTTTTTAAATATACCAAACATTATTTTAATGGGTTTTATATATATTTAAATCCGTAGCCAGTGACATGTACTTTCACTGTTAATTATTTCGTTACATTATGTTAATCAGTTTTCGGGGGTGTATAAACAAAAAACGCACAAATTTTGGCTTTGAAGTACCATTGTGAGGAAACTGGCTGAGCTAATTTTTTTTGTATGAGGAAAATATACTGTCAAGTAACGTCTGCAAAACTATCACTGTTTCATATAAAATATAAAATTATGATTGAACACATCGCCATGTTCTCTTGTTGCTACTGTTTGTTGCTTAAAATATAGCAAATGTTAATATTTGTTTGGCAGTTTTGCTTGAAATGGCCTTTGCTGAGATACCATTTTTTGTCCCAAAGCAAGAAATTATACGGTTTCGTCTGAAAAGTCAATCTCAGAATTTCGTTAATTGCATTATTATTTAAAACCATAGTATTTCCTGCTTTGAAAAAATATTCCGTAGTTGCCAGAAATGTTTCTTCTTTCCCTACCTGGTCACATAGGGTATATGTGACATAGTACGCTTGGGAAGCGCATGAACATGACAGGCGGCTCGATATGGACGGTGTTATTCTTCACGCACGCAACAGTCTCGTCCGTATGGCATACTTTCTTTAATTGCTGCCAGCGGATAGAAGATAATCTGGAGTACTTGTGGTAAATTACCTCAAAGCAGCGAGCTTGTAATTGGTTGGAATTTCACGGTCTTGGGAGCTGGTGAGGTGTTGTGACATGATGTATGGAGCAGCACCGGAATGAGTTGAACGAGCGGGAGATCCCCGAGAAAACCCGCCGACCAGCGGCCTCGCCCGGCACGATTCCATATCCAGGGACAGAACCCGTATCGCCTTGGTGGGAGGCGAGCGCTCTAGCCACTGCGGCAGCCACGACCACACAAGCTTGTAATCACGCCCCAGGCATGCAGGACGGGTTACTCGTACGTAAGGACGAGCGGGCACGTGGCGTGCAGGACATATTCGATCTTAGCGCCTCTCAACGAATTAACGCGTGCAGGTAGGTAGGGTCTGGCGGTATTGCGTTTTAAAAATATAAAAACACGGGCTGGTGGGGGAGGTAGGGTAGTGGGGGTGGCCAGGTGCAGGTAGTGACGTCACTAGGGGGGAGGATGGTATGACGGCCATTTTCCGCGCGAGAGGCATGGAATGTCGGGCGCAACAGGATCAACAGGCCGTGAGGACAAGCACTCGGCACAGCGACCAGCCAATGAGCTGTCTTCCCGCCCCCCCTCCACACACACATATACACACACCTCTGGTCCATTACCCACAGACACCGCTCTCAGATCTATCTACCGTGCAGCCGTCACACCTCGCGTCTATACCTACCAGCATCCTCTCAGCATAGAACACGTACATGCACAGAAGACAAGTGGCTTAGCGCGGCAAGGCTTCCCTGCCTACCTAGCTTGCAGGTTCGCTGTTACAACGGAGAATATATGTTTCAATTATCATTTGTCCAAGTAACTCATTCAGCTGGAAAGGGCTGTACTTGAGATTTCTTACAAAATATTGCGGCAGAAGGGATGAAAAAAGTTATGTCTATAGCTTTATTCTTCCAGAAATTTTATTAAATTATTTCGACTTTCACTGAGTTGGCGAAGTTCAAGCTACTTAGCCTTTTCTTACATTGAACCAATTATGATAACAATTTATTATACATACTAACATGAGCTGATTAAATAACAGTTGGGCAATTAAGTACATAGCGTCTTATAGTATTATAAAATTATTATAAAATGCATTTTTTTACAGAGTAATGTTTAAAATAGATCGACTAAGCAGTAAATTGATGTTAACATACATTTCTCATTAAAACTCTTAGTAAGCAGAAATATTCAAAGCGAAGACATTTATCTTGTTCAAGGTCGAGATCCAAGCCATACTTCACTGCTCTACGCGAAAGACGCTCAACTGGCGTGCAGGGCTGCCAACTTTTCTCAGGAAAGATCTCAAAACCGCTTAACAGTCGTCAGAAATCCACATTGTAATTTGCATGAAATAATATTAAAGTTGGTGCTTTTGACAGTAAATTATACGTCAAACGTGACTAATAATGCTTATTATATTTAGTTTCCTTCAAATATAACTATCGGTGTTTGTTGAAATAAGACGACATAGAATTTCTGCTCATCAACAATTTCAGTGTTCCTAGTCAGTATAAGTAACTAATTGACTACTATTACTACATGTTGGGAAGTTTTATCATTTCAGAATACGTGACAGTCATATTAATGTAAAATAAAAAAATGAAAATGACATCAATTAACTTAGTGACAGAAGTTAAGGTTCTTATCTAGGTAGGATGCCTTGGTGTATGCGAGACACAAAACCGATGGAGCGTTAAGATAGACGTTGGTCGGCCTATGTCATGCGCTATTGCCTCTACATTACAACTGGCGTACACAGCTTTACTATTACTCATTTTCCTATTGGACTTTAAGTGGTAACCGTGTTATTTTATTTGCGATACTTATGGTTCAAATTGCAGCACTCATTCCTATTATTGTGTTTTTTTTTTATAAATTTTCTTAGATACGGTAGTTAAGTTGTTTTTAGCCATCTTGAGGGTCTTGAAAATAGTGTTTCCAATAAGCGATCCTAATTTTTAAACTTATAGAAACATGGTTTGAAATGTTTTTTTTTTTTTCATAGATGTACAAATGTAATGAGCGTTGACATGATTATTCCTAATATGATTACTTTGCTGCAATGCGTTTCAAGCGCAGGTAGATAGGAACCTTAATATATGTCGGTGTTTCATTAAATCACTAGATTAGTCTCCGGATATATGCAGTAAACACATACACTAGTCAAAATTATAGAAATTCGGCTTTCAAAAAACCGCCATATTTGGTGACAAATGTACCATGTTGGCAACCCTGCTGGCACACTACCCCTTGTGAATTTTAGCGACGAATCTACCATCTTATGACGCAATAAAGAAGATAACAGAACGCCTGCGTATGTCTGTTGATTTAAATATCCTTCATCGGAATTTACGCCCTTAATAATGAAGCTGGAAATTCTCTTTTTGTTTGCTTCGCGAAAGGAACATTATATTTGCAGCTACTCTCTGTTTCGCATAACCCAGTAAATTATGACAGTTGGGGGGACGCCTGCTGATTGATTGTGTTCAGTGTATGATTATGTCAAGTGACATTTTTGGTTCTAAAATGAACCCGAGATGTCAAGTCCACTGAAAGTTCTGCAGAGTGGCAGAAATTACATGATGTTAAAACCTCGGTCATAGATGAACATGTCTGGACGTTGATGTTGGAAATTGACCATCGTATGATTGATTGGCGTCACTGGTACTGTAACCAGCGGGCGTCTGTGCAAGAGTGGGATAAACGCCGTGAGGAGATAGAGATGCGCGCGCATGTCTCGTCGTGCTATCACCAGTTCTACAAACATCAACTGCTAGTATATTTGCTGTTACTCGAGCTCGGTTACCGGATGTTTTTAGGTTCGCGTGTATTCAGCCGGGCCGTTCTGTTGTCGCTCTGCTTCAGACTTGCCCGTGAGGGACTCGCGTGCACACTACATGCACAGAATATTTAGTGATACAGGAGTGAAATAGCCAGATGAACGGTGAACTCAGTCACACACGCTAAATTTGGCTCTTATGAAATTTTTTATCTCTCATAGTTTTAGCGTAATGGCTTGTTAAAGTCAAAATTTGCATGTTTCCGTTTTAAAGACTAAGCCCTGCACTAATACCAACTGTCATACCAAACTTAAAAGATTCACAGTGGATTAATACGTCGCAGGCTACAATGTCATGCACATAAAATAAATAATAAAAAATTTTTGTATTAATATAAAAATGCTGAAATTTAAAGTATAAATATAAAAAAAAATTCAATACTTTTTTAAAAATATAAAAATATTTTTTTTTTCTAATTTTGTGGTTTAACACAGCTGAATTTGTAGCCTACAACATCGTTATTCACTGTTAATTTTTTTTTTTTTCAGATTGGTAAGTGAGTTGGTTTTAGTGTCGTCCTTAAAACGGAATAACGCAAATTTTGGCTTCAACGCGTCATCACGCAAAAACTATGCGAGATAAAAAATATTTGTAAGAGTCAATATTAGTCACATTTTGTGTATAAACAAAATTGGTACAAATATAAAAATAAAATCATGGCGATGAAAATTGTGGTAGAACGTGCGAGTGAGCGAAAACACTCAGCATCAATGCATGCACCAATGAGAAAACAAAGCCCAAGTGAACGCCAATGGACGAAAACTGACAGTTGAGTGGCCGAAGCTTTCAACTGAAAGCCGATGTTCCAAGATCGACCAAGCACCAGCTACACATTGGTCGATTATTTCTAAGGTCGTGTGTTGGGCAACCCGTCTCCTCCATGCATTCACCTTACTTTGGTATCAACTTCAACTTCGTTCATCTCTTAAGGGTGCCGTCTACCCGCGCGCGAGAGGCTCAAAAGCGACGGAGCAGTAAGGTCGACCTTGAAGCGCGCATCAAATGCCGCGTCGCCTCAATGAGCCAAGCGCTGAACTAGCGTGCAAGCTTCCCGCTGAACGGTATTTACTATGGGACAGTAAGCGGTGGCCATATAATTTTATTGGTGGAAAGTTTGCAGCAAAGTTCAGTGCAGGTCGCAACCTGAGTTTCACATACGCCCGGTTAGTACATTTTGAGGTGCGGCAGTCAGAAAAGGCCGTTTTTAGCCACGTTGGAGGGCTTAGAAACAATGTTTGTAATGAGCGTGGCGTCTTAACAATGAGGTTCCGTCCTTGTCTGAAGTTTTTTTTTTCTTTTCGTACGTAGGCACATTGGACACGCGTGGAATATTTGCGTAGGAAAAAACCTGTTTACGAACACTCTGCAACACATTTGAAGCGTGGGGTAGGCAGCCGCCTTAACTATAGGAATCAACCCTACCCTTTCAAAACAATTTCTTCTGATTCGCCAAGTATCTTCTGTATACTTTTCTTAACACTGCTCTCGATTTCATGTAGGTTTACGTTCAGTGGCGAAGCCTTGTTCCAAGGCCAGCAGTATGAGATATGACTGCACACTTCGAGCAGGTGACAGTTGTGTTGCTGAGACCAGGTGTATTACTAACAACTAGATCCTCGCATCTTACATACTACTGGCTGAAGAGTGTACCTGCCTCTACCAGTCAAATGGTACCACACGCAACTAAGAGTTCTGTACAGTCACTGCTAAACACAGCTTTCCCTAGAACACTTCAAGCTTCGCCATTGTCTACGTTGTAAACAAGAACATTAGGTTCCTTGAATGCATTTCTACTGTATTTCCGCCATGCAGTTATGGCTGTGCGTCATGAGGCAATATCCGAGTGACTGGCGATGATGGCGACACCAGGAGGGGAAACTTTACGACAGTCGAGGCAGGTCTCAAGATCTCACCGCTCGTTAGTTAATAGACGCCATTACCTGCGTTTAAGCACTTTGCTGAGGAGGGAGTTAACAATCGTAACTGCGGAGTTGCTTGAGGAACGTATGCAAGCCGACTCCATGTCCCTTGCAGTCGAGTGACGTTTACGACCAGTAACGTCACACGGCTGACGAACACCCGTGGTTGCAGTCATCAAGTCATTGTAATGTCCTTCACTTCAGACCGCCACCTCTTTATGCCTATACGACCTGATGGTACGTCTACTTTATTGTTCGCTTACAGCAAGTCCTTTATTCAGATAACTTCATTAAGTAGGGGCCGCGGTGGGTGAAAGGTCAGACCATTCACCTCCCACCAAGTCGATCCGGGTTCGATTCCCGGCTGGGCCAGACTCCGGATTTTCGCATGCGGGAATCTTGCCGGACTATGACGTTCGACGGGTTTTCTCGAGGATCTCCCGTTTCCCCCGCCCTTTCATTCCGGTGCTGCACTTCATGTCATCCCTCACCAGCGCTGAATGCCTGGATGTCAATCGCTGACCAAAATCTCTCTTTTTCATTAAGTACTGGAAACAACCAAATATGTAACTTTAATATTTTTAATTGAGTCACGTGGACGTTAAGGGCCTTGCCTAATAGCTATAGACATGCAATATTCGCGTTATCAGTTGCTAGCAGACTAAACTTCACTTTCTTATGCATAACGCAGCATAATCTGTGATTCAGTTGGCCACGAACTGTTATGTGTTGTTACTTACGTGTGTTACGTCTTCACAGAGATTGGCCTCTCTACCGTGTAAGTATTCTCCGCGGCAAGTCACGACAATATCGGCCAGCGGGAGACGTCGAACAAGCCTAGTAAACAGCCCAAGCAGTTTTCCCGCAGTAAATCACCTCACGTAGCAGAACAATTTTTGATACATTGACTAAGAAAAATAAGCTAGCTTTCTCCACAATTACAGTTCGGCAGCTCTGAAATGGAGCGAGCGAGAGATTTTGGTCGGCGCTTAGCATCGAGGTCTTCAACGTTGGTGAAGAGTGGCATGACTTGAGTATGGAGCAACACCGGAATGAAAGGGCGGGGAAACGGAAAATCCATAGACCCACGAGAAAACCCGCCGACCAACGGCATCGTCCTGCACGATTCCCATATGCGATAACCCGGGGACCGACCCCGCTGGGGATCGAACCCGGATCGCCTTGGTGGGAGGCGAATGGTCTGACCACTCCGCCACCAACTCTGGAATGGAACCTGCAAATGACTAATACCAGAGTTTCCCGATATTAAATAATAATATTGGTTCCTCCAGCGACACAACTTGGCAACTCTGTACTGGAACTCAGTGGCGAGCCACCGGTACTTGTAATGGGGCTTGATCGAACCCGGACATGACAGCTAAGTGACTTCGCAGCTCGTTACAAGCGACTAGTCCAGGCACTCAGTGTGAGGACGTTGTGAAGAAGAGAAGTTAAGAAGGCGACTTTTTATTTCTCGGCCCCGAGGGCAAAACAAAGATGAACGAACAAGCAGCAGAGAAAAGTGGGCAGTGCACGACCACTTTTAATAACTATAAAAGCAACAAGAATCGTCTCGAACATTCCACGAAAATCTGGTTAAGTTGGTAGATGGGATAATCGCGCCGACAACAAGCTCATTTCCAGAGTGGTGTTGAGGGGGAGGGGGCGACACGGAGATTGACGCCTGGGCTCTACCACGATCATAGCATAGCTACGTATACAGAAGCGAACTGCCGTGGCTGTCACTTATCAATAGAGACACGAAAAATTCGGGGTTTTTTAGGCGCAACCATAGGTCTGTATCACGTCCACAATTACCAGTTGACTTACTCGCCACTTCCTGGAATTAGCTGAGCCAATAATAAAACTGTAGCTGAATACAGGCCCATTACACAGTGTCAGCGAGCAGATAATAAACAGCTGCTGTCTGCACTATTTCACATATATTCTTGAAAGCTAGCCTACAGCTCAGTGAACTGGAGAATTTTTCCTGTATCTAACCATATGTAATGATAGCCCTCTCGCAGGTCTAGTGTGTTCGACTGGGGCGAAGAAGCTAAATTAGTGTATCTATGGACTGCTGATTTACGCGGAAAGATTTTTGCCCCACTTTGTTTCAGTGCCAGCTCTGTTTCGTGGTCTGTGATTGGACGTTATTAACTCTTAGCATTTTAAGCCCTACACACAATAGAAAACTTGAGCATTTGACGTCAACATTTGACTCTATATTTTGCATTTACGATAGCTTTAAACACATTGCTTCTTATGAGGTCGTACACAATGGCGTCGCCAAACGTGACGTCAAGCAGCTTTGACTTTACATTTTTGATCAACGGAAAACCTGAAGTCAAAGATAAGATGGCCGTTTGCAAAGAACAGTTCATTTTGTATGTTATAATAAAACATTTTTATTTCTGTGCATTGTTTTATTCTCCGGTATATGTCGTTCGATATAAAGTGAGCACTAAAAATGTAACCTTTGAAAAATATCACTAGCCGTTACTGTGTATAGTTCAACATTTACTTTAGTCGACTTATTGCTTGCAAGGTTGGCAACAAAATTGCGCAAAACAGTTCCGTGTATTGTCCTATTTAAATTCAACAATACTGAAACAAAATCAAATGAAATCATCATAATTGTATTTAATGTACTAATATATAAACTTTATTTTATCAAACCGTTTCAATTACTACTGGAAGCACAAATTATCTCACACGTGCAAACACCAAGCGACGTGTCCATGAGAGGTTGAGACATTTCCCGTCTTTAGTCGTTACGCGCGGAAATATACGCATTTCGATGAAAACAGAACTTAGCAGGGCTTTGTTTAGTGCTCACTTTATCCCGAACCGCCTATACTAAGATTTCATGCAAAATGTAGCAGAAATGGTTTAAATGTATTCGAAAAAATTGCAAGTAATACAGTTAGCATGTTTGAGTTATATATTACATCATATTAATTCGACTAAGTAGTTTAGCATTAATCTTTATAAATGGTCGTCGATATTTAATCATTATCGATGTAATCTATGTTATTTCTGTAGGTGACTCAGCTCTTAGTAAGGGTAAGATCTAAAAATTTTAATTTTTTACGTTGACCCGTCGTTACAAAAGAATTAAGTTTTTATTATCTTGTTCGGGTCAAAAGTCAGCAGAGATGTTGTCTGCTAGTTGAACGTAACTGAATGCCAATATAAGGTAAGTTTTTTTTCCCTATCGAGCGTCTTTATATGAAAGAAGGTAATAGCTCGAGCGTGCAGAAACTACTAAGAACTAACTTTACGACGCTAGTCGTCACCTTGTGTTCCTGGAGTTCAAGGTCACTGCTGAGACGCGCCAAGGAGGCAGCGCCGAGCAGTCGTTGCAGATTTTTACTGTCCGCCAGACAAGTCCGGCTTTATTGTGCTTCTTAGGCTATTCTTGCTTGCTGGAGAGCTTCAGTCCGAGTTTATACGTTTTTAACGATAATATTTTTTTAAACATAAACTGAAGCCGGTATCGTGAAATCGATCAGTAACTTTGTTGTAACTGGTTTTTAACATTTTGTATGAATTTGTCCAGACTAAATACAGCATGATGGTAGCTTAGTTAACTAAAATTAATTTTAATTGGAAAATTAGCTGAAAAGCTTTATACCTTACGTTTCGAATAATTACGCAGTAAGAAATAAAACTAATTTGCAACAAAGTTATACAGCGATTTTTCGATATCGTATCTCGTCTGGGATTTAAAGAATTATCATCTGGGAAGTCGAGTAACTGAGGACGCATGCCCCATGCAGCTATATTTGTGAGGATCTTGGAAGTGTGTGTGTGTTAGGTAAATAAACGCCGAAAATTGCAATTTAAATATATACTTTTTTTTAGGTCAGAATGGGAACACTACAGAAAAACAATCCTAGATACATGTGAAAAAATTTTGTGACAACTACGAATCAATGTGGCCACCCACCTGGAAAAACTGGAATTATCGGGGGAGTTGAGGCCACCTGGAAATATCAGGGAACTCTTGGTGCATCCGAGGCAATTCTTGCCTCTTTCATTTTCAACTTCCGCAAATATCATAGGAAGGAATATAATGGAGTTTTGAGAGTATTATAGCATTTTTATTCAAATAATTACTGTCGTGTAGAGGCGATTATACTCTGTTGTTAAGTTCGTAGTTATTTATGCTGAATGTTTTGTCAAGATCACTGGCAGTAGTGTCAGAAACTACTTGAAATATATTATCTTTGTCGGAAAATGTGTTGAATTAAATTCCAAAATGTTGATTTTATACTAGCGAAAATCAGGACAATTTTTGATTTTTGGTTTTCTGTCAGGAACTCAGTGTAAAAATCAGGGAATTTTATTTGTAGCAAGAAGTGGTCACCCTAAAAATGTTTTGTTGATATTGAGAAAGTTAAGTTTTTTTTTTTGTGCTGATCACAAACCAATTTTCTGTCACCACTAAAATATTACGATCACCAAAATTACTTTGTGTTTACTATAAAATAGCTAGGTTGTCAGAATACTAACAAAATTTGTATTATAATGTAATGAAATTAGCCAACTTTATGAGTAACATTTACCTAGAACGATGCATTTGTTAAGCGTAATTTGTTCCGCCGCTATTAAATGTACGATATTTCGGCGTCAGGGATTGTTCTTTATAAATTCGTTACTCGAGAAAATATTTGGTCAGAAACTTGACAAAAACTATTGTCAAGGATTGCTTGTTTTAATGTTTGCAAATTGGCTTCGAGATACCTACAATGGAGTCTTCCCCGATTTCAAATGTTCACGTTTGATAAGCGTTAAGAACTACAGTATCATGCTCGTCGAGAGACGTATCGCCTCTATTCACAGCTAAGCGCGTCAAACTGGCTTGCAAGATTTTCCTTGTAGTCTTTTCCTTAGCGATGATCCTAAAATTTAATTTTGGATAGTATTTTATGGATGCATAAAATATTTTCGATGTTACAGCACTACAAAAAAACAGTTTTTACTCATTTTGAGAAGCCTGAAAATCATGTTTATTAGAAGCGTACTGAATTTTGAAAATCACAGAAGCATAGTTTAAAGTGTGTAATATTTTCTTAGATAAACATAATATGAATAAGTTAAGTGGTTTGGCGTATAAAATAATACTCGTGACACGCTGCAACGTCTTCCATGCGCCAGTCGAGGACTTCTCTTACGACACAGTTTCAGGATAGCCCGCTGTATATCGCGGCGTGCTTTATGGCATATTACAACCTACGAGGAAGATACTTAAATAAGAGCTTTACGCGATAGCTTGACATACGTATAGATTACTGAGCGTGTTTGCAGCTGCAAGAGTGACGTGATGTTTTGTATATAAATTGTCCATTATTGTGACAAGGTGTTTGGTTTTTTTTTTTTTGACATGAGAAAGTCATTTCAAATGATGTTTAATTGTAGGTCAAGACATTCTATATCGTTAATTACCATAATAAAAATACACACTAAGCGTATTGCTGCCCATTTTGTAGTAGTAAAAATATATATGCTGTTTTTTGAGCATTTCGTCATTTTGGTGTAAGAAACACATTATCTCCGAGGTCTGCGAAAGTGAATATAGGCGTCGTAACTAGAGTATATTTTCTTTATAACATGACTTCGGCGTAACATACCACGGAAGTAATTTTTGTTTGGCAAAAATGTGTTCACTTTGCGAGTTCTACCAATGATACTAATTGAAGGGTATGGGGAAAGATAATGGTAACCCACAATTTTTAAATATTTCAGTTTTACGTAGGACCACAATGGTTATAATCTCATACTGTACATTCCAATATAAGATATTATACAATATGACCACACATGGTAGTACACTACAATCATGATTCTGTTGCCGACCACGCTTTCATAGCTTATTTCACCAATGAAATAGTTAATATGTGTTTTTTATTATTGTATAGTTACTTATTTACCATTGGCTGTGTACTATAGTATCTAAAAACATAATTGATAAGCGATGGTGATTTTAAATAAATCTCTTTGTCAAATTGTACATGTGCTTAATAAACCAGTTATGATACATAGTGTGTTACCATTGTCTCTCTCCATGGCCTTCAGTTGTGTTCTGCAATCCGAATTTGGCATTTTGAATCCAATTTCCAGCGAATTCCAGGTATTGTAGGCAAGTCCTTGTTGAAGTTTTGCCAACAGCACATTCCGGACGGAAATGATGTGAAGCGCGGTTTTCGATGATTCAGGCTTGGTACGACAGGTTTCTAGCCACTAAGAGTGTAATCCGACAGTCAGATTCTGACAGAATACTTACATCTGATGGAATGTTAGACGAGATCAGAGAGAGATCTTCCAGAGAAGAACATCTAAGTCAGTTCACTGGCTCAACAGTTCACTAGGTTCTGCATAAACAACTTCGCTTGTACGCTTACAAAGTTCAAATTGTGCAAGCATTGAAGCCAAGCGACTCTCAGTTATGCTCACACTTTAGCTATTGAAGTGTTGGACCTGATCAAGCGAAACCCCCAACTGTCACGCCAAGTCTTACGGCGCCCTGCCTCTGCGCTTGAAATGCGTTGTAGCGAGTTGCTATCGTTCTTTTTTTTTGACGAACCTACTTAACGCGCATTATATTTGTATATCTACGAATAGAACACACACTTCAAACTATGTCGCTATAGTTTCGAAAATTCGGCAACTTTATTTGAAACACAATTTTTGGGCCTCACAAAATGGCTAAAAATGGCTTTTCCAGACTGCCGTATCTGGAAAAATAACGACCGGATTCTAAAAACACAACTATAGAAGCAAGCGTTAGACTTTGAACTGCGCTGCCCATAAATAAAATAACGTGGTCATCGGTTAAAGTGCCATAGGAAAATGGATAATAGTACATCACTGTACGCCAGCTGAGTGGCTTGAGCGGAGATACGGTAATACACTACATACGTCTGTCAAGGGCACTCTTATATACTGCTCCTGCCTCACACACACAACCGCAACCTATCTAGGCAGGCCCCTTAATCTTCTTAACATCTGGCGACTTCCTTTGAAATTCGCGTTGGTATTTTGTTTGGACATCAGTGGGTGATTTTGTTTCCTCATACCACACCACGCATTAGGCTCGTTCTCTCTCTCTCTCTCTCTCTCTCTCTCTCTCTCTCTCGAGGTGTTGTCATTTCTGGTAAATATTTAACAAAGAAAACAAAACACAACGAATCGTTTGGAGATAAAAATCGAGATAAAAATCAACGGGAAAATAATTAGAGTTGCCTTATACAGGATGTTGCAAACAGCAAGATTGTATGTGCAATAGTTTTTTTTTTTTTTAATTGAATTTAAAATCAGGCAGGTTTCATGTGAACATCGTGTATTATGTTATTATCGAGGAAAGGGAGTAATATTGGTTTTAAAATTCAGCACGAAAATAGAGTACTTAATTAACTGCAGAACGAAAACACTGATGATATTTAATCATTATGAATCAGGTTTGATTACTAAAAACTGTTACTTATAAAAGTTAAAGTCAACCATGTTTTTCAATCAGCGACTTTTGGCAGAAAGAGTACGTATGTGTTTGTGTGTATGTTTCCAAAAACGTTATTTTATCTGTGAAGTAAACAGTGACATAATCGCCTGTAAATGTATTCAATGACTGCTATGGCAGGCTGCAGTTGCTCTAAGTTTAACTCAGGTGTACTCCTTATCAGAAGTATTTTTCTCTGTGCAAGACGTTATCAGTGTTGTGGAAACTTTTTTTTATTTTAAGCCGGCATGTTGTCATTGTTCGCCGAGACGTGGTATAGTCGAGTTCATTGACTTGTGTAGTATAAGTCAAAGACTGCATAGTTTTTTTTTATTCATCACTTCAAGAGTGAAAGCAAATTTCATTTTCACGTAGCAACATGAGGTAGTGGTAACCCGTCTACGAAATGATTATACAAATTGTCCAGGAGTTCGGGAACAAATAATTACTAGGGATAGGAAGATTTCTCGGTTTAGTGACTTGAGACCATTGTCGTATATGTCCGCAAACATTTAAGGGGGATTGATCCCTCTCAGATAGGATTTTCGGCTTTTCTTAAAAATCAGTGAGTAGAGAAATTGTTTTCCTTTTTTCAAGCCGACACGGCACAGTTTATAGTTTCATTCACGTTTTGAAACCACGCGGCATTTTTTCTGTGAGTTTTGTAACCTCTGTAGTCGCTCCCGTTAATAAGGCTGTTTTTCCTTGTCAGCTGTTTCTTATTCCAAAATAATGAATATATTAGGGTTCCAACAATTTTAGAAAATCGATTAAGTTATTATCTATGCTCTGCCGGGACAAAAATTTTGATACATTGGCTGTAACAGAAGTTATAGAGAAGAAACTCATAAATCCAAGGTGGTAGGGATCAATACCCCTTAAGGCGACCGCCTGGCCGGCGTTCGAACTGCGTGCAACGTGTAGGAGCTATGTTTGTTCTCAGAGACAAGTAGACGTGCGTTCATCTATGAAAACAAAACACACTTCAGACATCTTGTGAATATTACTACTACCTACTAAGCTCATTGGAAGCATTATTTTAATGCCACAAACTCTGGTGACATCAACCTTTTGAGACGGTTTTTTTTTTCAAAATGTGTTTAAGGGCATGGGCCCGAGTTTCTTCGCATTTAACGACAGTTATTATATAAAACATAAATGGAAGCCGATATCGTAAAATCGCTTCGTAATTTTGGTATGGCTGATTTAAACTGCATACTCTAATTTTGTCGAGTCAGAAGACTGCAAAATAGTTGCTAACTAGTTAATTAACGAAATTTCCTTTAAATTAATAAATTAGCTCTATTCATCATACAGTATGTCTCGAAAAATTGCATTGCATAGTAAAACCAATTTTCAAAAAAATTACGAAGCGATTTTACGATATCGACTTTCGTATGCATTTTAAAAAATAATTCTCTCTAAAGCCGAGAAACTCGGGGCCAAGCACTTAACCGGATTCGTGCGAAATTGAGGTATATAACTGCATTGGACATTGCTGCAGTGACGGGTTCAATAAAATGATTGGGTCACACCTTAAGAGGAGTCCTTCGCGGTATCAAATTTCCACCTTTGACGCGTGGGAACAGCGTAGCGATAAGAGCCAGTGTTCCACGCTTGCCGGGAAGCATATCGCCTGTATTCGCAGCGCGCCAAACTGGCGTGCAAGGTTTCCGTTGTAGTCTTTTTACTATGGGACTTTAAGCGGTGGCCCTAATATTTTATTTTGTAATAGTATGAAGTAAAGACCAACGCATGCCTCTCGTTTAGCACTTTACGAATTCAGGTAATATTTTCGGAGTTATAACAGTCTAAAAAACCCGATTTTAGCCATTATGAGAGGCCCGAAAATCATGTTTCTAACAAGCGTGCTGCATTATTGAAAAAATAGAAGCATGGTTTCAAGTGTGTGTTCTTTTCGTAGGTAAACATAATATGAATAACTTTAGCGGTTTCGCGTAAAATTGTATGCGCGTGACACGCTGCAACGCCGTCCATGCGCCAGTCGAGGACTTCTCTTAATAGGGCGTGGTACATAACTAAACGCTAAAAGTATTAATCTATAACTGCAGATTTCTTGAAGCCAATTTGCAAATATTAAACAAAACCAATCCTAGACTCTAGTTTTAGCCAACGTTTTAAACAAAATAGTTTCCAGAGTTACCAGTTTCTGAGGCACAATCTCTGACGCCGGAACCTCGTGCATTTAACTGCGGCGCAAGAGATCACGCGTAGCGAATTAGTAATTTGGATAAATATTTACTCACAAAGTTGGCAAACACCATTATCTAGGATTATCATTGAGTATTTTATCCACGTTGGCTTCGAAAAAAGCGTATAAATCAATTGATGTTTTCAGCGTTAGTTTATGTACCAAGCACTCCCCACAGTAAACACGTTATGGCGGGAACACTGCGCGAGTTAACCTTTCTGGGCGTAGAGGCGATATTACAATACATGTGCCGGCGCCTCACAGATTGTCGCCTCTCACACACTTATATTTAGGTGACAGATGCTATTAGTAGACATGAGACCTGGCAACACACGATTACTCCTAGCGTTGTTGCAGGTGTCGTATTGGCTCACAAGTCTAGTTAATTAGTCGCCTGTCATCACGTAGCGGGAATGTTGGGACGTCTGAAACATATCTTGTATATTGCGAATATTGTCTGTCCATAGAGACCACGGCTGTAGAAGAACAGGTCTGGACACTCGCCTGGAAACTTGACCCCCTTGTTGTTTGGCTGCAATTCACCAAGTTACTGAGAATATTGTGTTTGTTTGGAGCTACTATCAGGGCGGTCGGCCTCAAACTCCGCCCACTTTCCTCTCACTTTTTGTTAAAACTTATTTTTAATCCATTTATAAAGTACTGCCTTCGCTCACAATATTACAGCATGGCTCCAGTAATTTTTTTTGTTTACTTTGTAATGTAAATACTAGAAAAAAGTGGGCGAAGTTTTGAGTCCGACCGCCTGAATTACAACGTCAAAAAGTACATTCTCGGTAACTTGAACTAAAGCAAAAAAAAAAAAAAAAAAAAAAGGGGGGGGGAAGCAAAATACATAGGTAGATAGGCGAGTGTCCAGACCTGTACTTCTACGGCCGTGATAGCGACAAGCACAAATGGAGCATATTACATGAGGGAAGCTATAGTATAACGCCCTTAGATAACCTTATACTCGCGGGTAGGTTATACACACGTATGAGATTACCAGGTAGAAAGCCAAGGCGCTGACAGATACGAACAGCCATTGACCACGAAGCCGAGCTGCAGATGTTCACATAAGACACTAAAACAAGTTGTAAATATCTTTTCGCGAGAAATACCCGTCCCAATCAATCATTTTATAATGTATTAAAGAAGTTATCAAGTTACCTGAAGAGATAAATGATTGCCAAACACTTACTAATAATTAATTAACGTTAAGATTAACAAATAAAAAAAGACGAGCGTAGGTGTAGGTGTAAATAGTTGTATGTGTATATGTGTCAGTATATTGTTAGTATAATATTAGATGGTTTGTGTTTCAAGCAAGGTCGTAGCCGAGTTTAAATGGTTGATCAGTGTTAAAATTAATTAATTATTTATAGGCCGTTTTTAAAAATAACTCAAAATGTATTCCCCATAAAATTAATGGAAGAATACTTCCGAACAATATTTTGTTTATACTTAGTGCTAAAAATTATGATCATTAATTTATTTCAAACAATTGCAAATAACTAGAATATTTATTAACCAAATGCTTTGAAAAAATTAGAGACTGTGTACAGTCTAACGATACATAATTTTCCCAGAGCGTTTCTTTAAAATAATGTACCGTTCGTTAGCAAAACATTATTTTGCTTCATTTTGGCTTATTTTCACAACAAAATATGTGCTGTTTCAGGGGCAAACATCTAAAAATCTGTTTGGTCCAGAGCAACAGAAAATATTCAGATACAAACGATGACATATAAGTGTTAAAACTGCCAGAATTAATTTTTGATAAATGTACTAATTTTCGTTAAAAAAATTTTCGAAACCACTGCTAAACTAAAAAGTGAGGCCTTAAAATTATGAGGGGATTTATTTACGGAATCGCTGTGCATCTGAAGAAAATGTACTCATTTTGTTTGAAGTTTCCTATTAAATAAATACATTAAGAATAAAGTTAATGTTCTCTGTGACTACTGAAGACAGAGGCTGTAATATTATTGTGATTGTTGAGAGTTGTAACAGAAATATTGGTGTAGGCCTTGATGTGTTCTTGTATTGTAAGTAAGGCGGTGTCTGTGTAGGCCAGTGTGGTGGAGTATAGGGTAAGCTAGGAGGGCGGGAGGGTGGCAGGCAGAAATGCAGGAGAGTGTTGGCAGGTGTGTGGCGACTATCTTGCGCACAGCTGTACACTCACCTCGCCATGGCAACTTTCATCTCAACAAGGCGTCATTTATGTCTGGGGGGGCCACAGCACCGGGCCGACTTCTTTCTTCTTCCCTCCACTTCTTTACTTCTTATTTCCTCCGTGTAGTTTGTAGGAGGGGTGGCAGGCGAGTATTCTCTTCCTCTCTGTTGTTTTCTCTTTGTGCTGTGCCGCGAGCCGGTCTACAGTCACGAAGTTATCTCCCCACTACAACCTCCCTTCCTCCCGCAATACCTGCATCACACTTCTACCTCCTTCCTGTCCGTGCTTGCAATGGCGAGTGTACACTTCCCCCCGGCCGGCACCAGTGTGCTCTATGCTGGCCGACACCTAGTATCAGCACTGTTACAACCTCTATGACCTCCTTCCTGTCCGTGCTTGCAATGGCGAGTGTACACTTCCCCCGGCCGGCACCAGTGTGCTCTATGCTCGACGACACCTAGCATCAGCTAGATTAATTCCAGATAATTGCTCGCCCATTAAGTCGGCCGCCTACCCCACGCTTCAAATGCATTGCAGTGTGTCCGTAAACAGGTTTTTCCTACGAAAATATGCCAAGTATGCCCATTATGCCTATTATGCCAAGGTACGAAAAGAAAAACTTTTCTAAGCCCTCCAACATGGCCAAATACGGTATTTTAAAACTTCCGTACTTCAAAATGTACTGACCGGATGTATGTGAAACTATATTGCGACTCGCACTGAAACTGCCGAATAGACATTCAGCTGAGACTCGGCGCGGCGCTTATTGGATTCCCCCTCCCCTCTTATTACTCTACTACCTTGCTGACTCCAGCACGAACAATGGACTAGCGACCGGGTCGTCGACTGAAATGAAAGGAAATGTATTGTGGTATGGGCCAGCGGACTCGTCGCGAGTTATAAGCTTGCCGACCTGTAATTAATAATTTCTATCGCGTGGGACGACTTCTGTACGTAGCGGGAAATAAATACAACGCCCCGCCAACCTACAACTTGTATCTCGGGAGCATTAAAGTGCTTCTTTGTTCGGCAATGATCGGTGAACTTCGCCAGGATTCCAGCCGCGACCCCTCGCCAACCGCTATTTTTCCCGTCCACTGTGACAGTTATTTAGATTAACGTAAGTTAGTTTAAATGCAAAATAAACGCTGTTCACATAATCAAAGGACGATTTTGTTAAGTTAGGGAACTACAGTAAGAATTATATACCACATATAATGAAACTGTCGTTACATTAAGGGCTAGGGGGTACAGCAATTTTCATCATTATGTTTTTATTTTTGTACCAGATACTTTTTTCCTTGTTTTAGACACAAAATGTGACTACATTTTGTCATATGAAAATTTTTTTATCTCACAAATTTTTACCGTTGTCGCTCGTTAAAGCCAAAATTTGTGTTTTTCCGTTTTAAGGACGCCACTAAAACCAACTGACTTACAAAAAAAAAAAAAAAAAAAAAACCTAGAACCAATTTACCTACCAAGCTAAAAAAAGTGAATAACGATGTTGTAGACTACAAATTCTGCTATGTTAAACGACAAAATAAAATATTTTTGTAGGCCTATTAAAAAATATTGAGTTTTTTAAATGTTTATTTTAAATTTCAGCCTTTTTATTTAAATACAGAAAAATGTCTGTTTTTTTAAGTACGAGACATTCTAGCCTGCGACGTCTTTATCCGCTGTGATTTTTTTTTTTCAGTTTGGTAAGTCAGTTTTTTTAGTGTAGTCCTTTTCCATAAGAGCCAAATTTAGTCATATTTTCTTTCTTAAATAAGAAAAAAATGTCTGGTACAAATAAAATATAAAACCATGGTGATGCAAATTGCTGTACTCCGCGCCCTTAAGGCGGCCGCCTACCCCACACTTCTAATGTGTCGCAGAGTGTTCGTAAACAGGTTTTATCTACGAAACAATTCCACGTGTGCCAACTGTACCAACGTAAAAAAGAAAACAAAACTTCAGTCAAGGTCGGAACCTCATTGTTAAGACGCCACGCTCATTAAAAAATACTGTTTCTAAGCTTTCCAACATGGCTAAAAACGGCCGTTACAGACTTCCGTACTTCAAAATGTACTAACCGGATGTATGTGAAGCTCAGATTGCGACCTACACTGAACTTAGTTGCAGACTTTCCACCAATAAAATGATATTGTCACCGCTTACTGTCCCATAGTAAAAACCGTTCGGCGGGAAGCTTGCACGTTAGTTCAGCGCTTGTCTCGTTGAGGCGATACGGCATTTGTTACGCGATTCAAAGTCACCCTTAGATGTCCGAAATTTCCGAGCCTCTAGCTCGCAGGTATGCTTTTCTTTGCATGTAAACAAACCTAAACTAATCTAAACAGTAATAAAGAAATGGGAATGGAGGACAAAGCGTGTGAGGTGCCGGCCCGAATACTCGCTAAGTTCCCCGATCACTGCCGAACAAAGAACCACTTTGATGCTCCCGAGACAGTCATGTTGCAGCGATCGACCGGATGTGTCGTCATCAGCAGTGCAACCCGCGCAAGAAAACTGGCGTGTTTCTCTCGCTCTCTCGCTCTCTCTCTCTCTCTCTCTCTCTCTCTCTCTCTCTCTCTCTCTCTCTCTCACATTTCACACAATCTCCTTGCGTATTTGCTCGCTTCCTGCCCAGAACTTTCCATCCTGTTTACAGCTCCCACTTTGACATACCTCTACCATAGCTATTCAGTTTTCACACGCCAGTAATTCCAGTGACACAGTAAATATTGCCTGGCCCGCCTGCTTTTATGTAGTACTCATCAAATAAACACATTACATAGGTCGTTCATGATAAAAGTGAGC
This sequence comes from Medauroidea extradentata, assembly GCA_003012365.1. Taxonomy (NCBI): domain Eukaryota; kingdom Metazoa; phylum Arthropoda; class Insecta; order Phasmatodea; family Phasmatidae; genus Medauroidea; species Medauroidea extradentata. The sequence goes on along the minus strand of PNEQ01123243.1, from coordinate 9,135 downwards.
ACTACAATTTAACCTTTGATGAAAAACATCACTAGCCGTTACTGCATATAATTAAAGGCACGAGTATTTCGCGTATTAATCTGGCAACAGCCTAGACTTATCACACCTATACACACACTGTCCAAAGTCAAATATCTATTGGTTTCTAACCGTAGCACGTGTTACCACCACAACTTGTTTTCTTATTTATCTCTGGCTTGCAGTCGTCAAAGATGTGTTGAAACAGGTGTCGTCTAATCACAGAAGGAGTAGTGAAGTATACAATATTAGCGTTCTACCTGACCTAGAATCAATACGCGAAATAATCTTGCCTCTACATATAATTCAACATTAAACTATAATTCCCTTACTGCTTGTATTGTCGGCAACGAAATCACGCAATATAGTTCCTGCTATCTCTGTGTATGAAAGAGAACCCTGACTGACTGAACCTAGAAGCGTGAAAATTTTTGTGTGGGTTCCTCTCAGGTCGTAGGCGAGCACTAAGAAAGTATGTTTCGAAATTCGATAATTAAGGGTGTGAAAAGGGGTGATATGTATTTTCGAAGAAACATCTATAGAGCTATGACCCGACGGCCTATCATCGTGATTTTTACTTTAATGGGACACACATAAAAATGCATATTAGCCAATTTAAGGGTTTTTGGGAATTCAACCTTTAAGAGGGCGAAAAGACCTTAAATGTGTTGTCGATTGATTATATACATATACATATCGAACCCTTCGATACAGAGTTTCTTTTCATTCCTAAATTATGATGATGCGAATACCCAAAAAGTAGTTTTCCGATTTTTTGAAATTCGAGTCCCAAAGAGAAAAATTAGGGGAAATTTGTTTTTTATTATTCGTCTGTATAGCTCGAACCCAGTGGGTTATCGTCACGATTTATGCTTCAATTGGTTACGTATATGATGACTATGACACGTCTCCAAGACGATTCGAAATTCTTTAACTAAGGGGGTGAAAATACGTGAAATGTGTTTTCGATTATTCTTCTGTATCTATCGAACCAATCGAGAAATCGAAATGCTCTTTGCCTTACATTGATGATTATGTTAGTACACAAAATACTACTTAAATATATTTCCGAATTCGGCCCTAAAGAGGTAAGAAAAGGGTTAAATATGTTTTCGATTCGCAATTGATATATATCGACCCCATTGATATGTATATATCGACGTGATTTTTGTTTCAGATTGATGCTTACCCAAATACCTGAAAAGTATATTAATGAATTTTTGAAATTCCCAACCTACGGAAGTGAAAAGGGGCGAAAAGTGATTAAATGTGTTTTCAAATAATCGTCGATATATCTTGAGTCCAGCGGGATATTGTTGTGTTTTTCACGTCCAAGAGACACCAGTAAAGTAGTCTAAAAGTGATTCAAGGGTTTTTCGAAGTTCAATTTCTTAGGAGGTGAAAGTACCTGGAATGCGATTGAGATAAATTTTCTATATATATCGAATCCATCGAGATATTCAGTTCATTTTTGTTTTAGGATGATGATTAGGTAAGTAGCCGCAGAAAGGTTTTAAGAATTTTCAAAATCCTAACTCTTGAGTACTGTACGGGGGTTATATGTGATTTTTAATGAATGATCGGTTTTGCTTTGACTGAACGAGCTATCGTCGAGATTTTTACTTCACTTGAATACCTGAACAAATATTTAAGGGCGCGGTTATCTCATTTTAAGGTCTTTTTTTATTTTGACCAGATATTTTTTCTCTTATTTTAAACATAAATTGTGAGTAAATATTCCTCTTAGGAAATTTGTGCATCTCTAATACTTCATTTTGTTTGTTTATATAATTGGTTGAGTATTACGTAAAATGTACTGTATATAATTTTAAGGATTCTGACAATATAAGTGCGACTCGCAGTCTAAATGTCAGATACGGCTTTAATTTACAATATATACAAACTATTACATTACTTTTACTATGTTCTTTGAGGAGGGAGGCAAGAACAGTTAGAGACATTTTTGATTAACTACGAGCCACTCAATGTAGTTACGACGATGACAGTCCCACCTTGTTAATGATCGGTCGACACGTCGTAGATCTGGACGTCGTGGTGCATCTTGGTAGTCAAGTGGTCCTGGTGACGATATGAGGCAGACATACCTCGTAGGTAGCGTGACACACCCCTTTATCGCGCCCTGTGTGGCAACTCCTACCGCTGTTGGAGTGGGGAGTTCTGCCTTGCAGTTTGCACCTACTTATGTTTCACATTATGGAATTCCTGGCCGGGTGGCCTGGTTACTGATCGCTGTGTTGGGACCAGGGTCACTTGGTTCATAACTAGGCGAAGTCGCTGTTAGTTGCAGAGACTAATAATTTTGCGTGAACAGCTATAGCTACTTGTCCTGCTGCAGAGTTAGCTCAACTAGCAGCTTGGATAAATTCTAACACTTGATGACTGAGCTCCCTATCTGGCGTATAAAGATGTTTTAATTAAAGCAAATATCTGCTGTGAGTAACACGCCGCGGGCGCACTGCTAGTTTTCCTATGTAAATAAAACATTGAAACAAAATCAACCGAAATCGATATACTGTACTTATATATTTTATATAATTGATAATATTTTCTTTATCAAACTGTGGTGTCCCACGCACAAACATCTAGTGACGTGTCCAGAGAGGATAGACATTTCCCGTTGTTAGCCGTTACGCGCGGAAATATACGAAGTAGAACTAGTGTACTGTAAGCAGGGCTGTTTTGAGCGCTCACTATATCCCGACTCGCCTATAGTAAATTTTGTATTGTAAAAGAATACTGAAGGTTATTACCACCACGTTCCCAATTTGTATACTGGTTTTGCGATTTTTTTTTTATAACTCAAACAAGAGCAGATATCAAAAATTTGTTTGGCGGTTTTGTTTATTTTTTTTTTTTTTTGCCGTGACAGCCAATTTTTTTTCCAAGCCAATAATTATATGGTTCATTACATATTTAGCTAACGCCATAGTTATGTTCTGCCTGTCTACGTGTAACAGACATTTCACATAACATTTTCCGTGCAAGTCACTCAGCTGGCGAGCAATACTTTACTAAGTTATCATTTTTCTTGTGGCACTTTAGTTGGTGGCCAGATTATTTTATTTGTGATCAGCGTAATTCAGAGGCTAACACTTGTGGGTTTCGAATGCAGTTGTTATTTTTATGGATACGATAGTCTGGGAAAGCTATTCTTGGCAATTGTGAGGGACCCGAAAATGATGTTTCTAATAAACGTACCGCATTTGCACAATAATAGCGACATAGTTTAAGTGTTCGTTCTCTTCCTAGATATACGACTATACGTGCGTTTATGTCATGTGGTTGGACTAGTAATGTATGTATGGACATCTTTTAACTCCTGTGAATATAATTTGCTAGATTATGTAGTTAGTGTATGTCTTAACTTAAAATTGTGTGTGATATAGTTTTGTTTTGTCCACTATTTAAACTTGGAACCTTTAGTATTATTCTGTATTGTTGCACGTTAGTGTTCTTCTCTAATTGTTTAATAGCCGTAACGTTGGTAGCTGCAGTGTTTATTTTAATTATTATTATTGTTATTTGAATTTTTAGGTTTGTAAGTATTCAAGTGTAAATTTAATCTGAGGTGGTTTGTCGATGGTTAGGTGCAAGAGAAGGCAAAATGCCTTAACTTCGTCATTATAAAATACATAAATAGTTTCGTAAAGAAAAGAATAGTCGTTACTCGCTGCAGGTTGGGAGGCCCATAGTATAATTGCTTGGTGATGTAACAGTATTGGTCAGCAAGCGGGCAGGTCGGAACAGGAGAAGACGTAGGTTGTGCACACGGCCAGTGGGTTGTGTCGTGACTTGCGCCCTTCTTGCCGGGAAGCCTCCCCTCATAGTTTAAATGCCAGGCCCCCCTCCCCCACCCCCCCAGGAGACTACTTCCCCTGGCCGTGCATGTAGCAACGTGACCGACTACACGCCTGGTCGTAATCATCTCCGCGCTGACAAAGTGCAGTGTAATGATCACCGTGTTCCCATCTTGTCCGCTCATTAAAGTCACTCTCATGTAAATGACATTTTGTCAAGTTAAATAATATCCACCAAGGCCGGCGGCTGCCAGAGCGCGCCTCTCATATAGCTTGTCGGCCAGTGTTGCCATGACGTCAGCCGCAGTCCTGCAACACACACACACACACACACACGCCGCATGTCTGTCTGTGTTCGTCAGCAGTAACGAGACCATGTCAGCAGTCAGTAATTATTTCGTCACCGTCGGTGATCTGAGAGTTTCGGAACAATTTACAGCTATGTACTGTACTTGTAAATATAATAATTAGTGCGTGAATGCGAATTTTTAGCAAACAAACTTTCTTATTTTTAAAGCTTGCATTCTTACAAGTATAATTATATTTCACAGAATTGTCACATTAATTGTTTCTGAGAAAAATATCAATTTAATTTAAATGTAATTTATAATGGTTAGTGTTTTAAAAATCATCAAGAAATGTTTTTATGTTAGTCGGGTGTACAACCACCCTATGTACTATGGGTTAGTGTGTAGAATATAAATATATATAACTAGTACAGTTCTGTATAGGCCTACTAGACATTGAATGATGACTTGGTTTACTAATTATTTTATTTAGGGAGACTGGTAAGAGAATAAAAGTGGAATATGCTGACATAATGAGACCAGAAAATTATCCTAAAATAATCTCATTGGCCCAGAAATAAAATAATTTAATATTTGCAATATATATTTGTTAAGTGTGCAGTAGGAATGCTTTTAAAAATAACTAGATCTGATGTCACCAATATCCTAAACAACTAGTCTAGTACATTAATTACATTGCTCCGGCTAGGTAACTCAGTAATATTCGGTAGAACACAAAAATATCTTTCTTCCAGGACTTCTGAGATTAGATTCCGAAACTACAGGAAAAAATATACGTCAGCAACGATCGCCGATTCTATCGCAAAATTACAAGTCATAGTGTCCAAAAAAACTTAATCAAAATTTATTATGTTCATGCAGGTTTAACTAACATTGGAGGATTAAGGTACTTGCTGCTTAAGTCATTATTTCTGTTACTCACGACCTTTTATTAACAGAAGGCGTCCCTTGGCGGCACCGACGCTATCTTGATCACTCAAATTAATATAAAAATTGAAGTCGCAGGGTCTCTTCTTCAATACTCTGGCTTCCCTGACTTACTACTGGGCTGGGCATTTTAAAAACTATTCAAAATAGTTAGGATGGCGTCGGCTATCTCCCGATTAGCCGACGAGAGGAATTTTTATCGCCATTCCGTGTCGATGTCCCAGTCATAGATAAAAGCCCTAATCTCCACCCACGCACTCGCGATTATTGCCGCATTCAAAGCATCGCGCGCGAGCCGAGAAAGCTATTTGGGTCGGAGATTATCGGTGACGGTAAAAACAAACAAAAAACAAATAATCCAAAATCGCGGTAACGAACTAAACGTAAAACAAAACTAAACCCGAAAATTAAAGAAAATTAATCACAAGAGTCTACAAATATAAATAAACAAACAAAAAAATAATACTACTGGATGTGTGCTAACCTCCACAGAGAAACAAAGCTATCTATCTGGGGCATTCATTAACTAACCAAAACGAATTTATAACCTACAAATTACAATTATTTAACTTGCCAATTACAAATTAATTACAATCAAAATAAAAGAAAAAAAATCAAAGAAATTACAGAACAAACATATTAAATTCTTCTATAGCCAAATGCTATACGGGTTGAAATTTTTAAATGTTGGTTGCAATGGGAGTTTACAATTAGACTTTATTGGTTTGTGGACATACGCCATTGCTCACGCTGTGTTAACCAAACTTGTGTTGAAAGACAAAGAGACAAAGAATGCACAAAGACAGGAGAGAAAGAAAACAATCCTAGAGGAATTCCGTAAGGATATTTTTTTTAAAATATATTTTTCAGCAAGAATTCTAAAGATAGGATTCAGTCAAGAATTTGACAACACCCAAATACAAAAGACAGACACAAAGGAAACCAGATTCCCAACATGATAAATGATGGAAGTAGACAAATAGTGGACAGTGTACAACAAATATAAAACCAGAGACAAAGATGCTCATCTTGGTGTCCCGACCCGACAAGCCGCGTCTCAGCCTAAAGACGGGGATAGCAATTTTCGAAACGTTGCATTTTTTTGTTGATTTTAACTTGTGCTGTCTCTTGTTTTTGCAGTAACATTACTGTTATTGGCTCAGTCAAATGCGAGACGTCAATTCACGAAGGCACAAAGAAGCAGAACTGCATATGTCCACGCAAGACACTGTAACAAACTGGGTCTAAAGTCTTCGTGGAAAGTTCATGAGGTATCATCTGTATGTTGTAACACTCAGCTGGTCTGATGTTCTTTGCTGTTGTTTTTCCTGTGAGACTTTAGTTTACCGTATATTATTGTATTCGCGGGAAGAAAGTTTTCGCATGCTTTTGTCTTTGTGTGTTTTTAATCTGGTTTATTTTTCGGGATACAGCAGCCTGGGGAAGCTGTTTACAAGAATTCTGAGCTGGCCCAAGAAACGTGTTTCTAGTAGGCTCGGCGTATAAAAAAATCATAGAAGCATAGGCTGAAGTATCGCGTATTTACTAGTTCCGTGTGAGACTAAATTTTGACACGTTACATCACCGTTCATAATACGCCACGGAGGACATACTCTGGAGATACCGGACAACGGTACGCTGATAAGAAAGACACGTGTGCGAATAACAACGTAGCGACGTGAGAAGAAACAATTGACATAATTATTGTTGTTACTTCTCTGTTGACATATACCAGCTATGCTCTGGTGTCTGGCTAAGGTTACATCTACTGCGGGTTGGAAAGATCTGTCACAGGTATAAATAAACGCTGAAAACCTCAATTGATGCGTACGTTTTTTTCGAAGCCAATATGGATAAAATACTCAATGACAATCCTAGATAATGGTATTTGCCAACTTTATGAGCAAATATTTATCCAGAATTACTAATTCGTTACGCGTGATCTCTTGCGTCGCAGTTAAATACACGAGGTTCCGGCGTCAGAGTTTGTGCCTCAGAAGTTCGTAACACTGGAAACTATTGTGTTTAAAACGTTGGCTAAAACTATTGTCTAAGATTGCTATTGTTTAATTTCCGCAAAAAAGCTCCAAGAAACCTACAGTTCTAGATTAATGCTTTTAGCGTTGAATTATGTACCACGCCCTAAGCGCTGGTATCACTACTGCACCAAACTGACCAATCACTGAGCTTCCCTGAATTTTAAATTACGTTAAGTTGATAATTTAAAACGCGAAATCGGTTTATTTTTAAAAATTAAAATAAATGACGTCTTATCACTTTGGAGCTTATTTAATTTCATTTTACTACGGTTTCGTATTTGTTTGGTACACTAGCGATTGAAGCGAAACTAGTGGCAGATATTTTCCCCGCGCCAAGCTCTCCCATAAGAAAATGTACTTTCTTTCTAACCTGTAGTAGAATTTATATTAGTTTGGTGTAACGCTGATTTCATTTCTAGTGCTTTATTTTCGGATGTGTCAACAAACTAGGTGCGTAAATATTATAACGTTTCTGTTAAAAAACGCTTTTGCAGTAACATAAGATAAATTAAGTTCAAAATAACATCCAAGGCTACGGCTGGTATTTTTCAGTGCTTTTAAATATGTATTTGTTTAAAAGCAACATATATTTTATAGCAAAAAATCCCTACTGTGTTTTGTCCCAAATACACCACAATTTGTACGTTTTTTTGGTAGCAATAAACTTAATAGATTATTCCAATTTTTGCACCCAAATTACCAACAATTTTTTATGTGAAAATAAGCCAAAATCAAGCAAAATATTTTCGGACTAACGGGGCATTATTTTGTAAATCGCCCACATAGAATTTTGCATTGTTTGAATGTTCTTAGTCTTGAATTTTTTCCATTGTATTCCGTTAATATTATTTTACAGTTATTTTATACAACGCGATACGAAGCCCCACAGTTCAGTGAAACTTAATTTTTGAATGAGTTAAAAATATGCATTATGTTATTGACAAACAATTAACCTAAATGTAAAAAAAAAAAAAAACGAAGTGTAGGATGTTTGATATCGGTTGTCTTATTTCTTTGAATCGCCAGCTGTTCTTGATGGCAGAGTTGTTATGAGGGCACTGTTAAGCTAGCTATGTTTGTTCGTGTGAATGACGGACATGAGGAGCTGTGTTGTGAGATGTTAGCTGTGGTGGCGTGTAGTCAGCTAGGAGGGAATGTTTGACTGTGTAGATCTTAGGTGAGCTACGCTCTCTACGGGAGATTGTTCTATGGACGCAGTTGCGAGGTGCTTGTCTATTGTTAGGACAGCAGCGTGGCTAAACTACCCTAGGACACGTGACGGCTAGTTGTGTTGTAAATCAGGCGAGGCGAGGCTGGCCTCGTGGGAACTCCTCTCTTCTTCTGTCTTCCACCCCCTCCACAAACATGCCGCTACCTCTCCTGTCATTGCCACTCTACTCCCAGCCCTAGCCCTACCTTCCTTACCATCAACTAGGTACAGCATTGGTATAGGTTGTAATTATTTACACATTTGTTTTATTGGGCCAGTATATGTTAACTTTCGAGAGTGTTGAAACATTTACACTGGTTTTTAGTTACATGGAAGTTTTCACATTAACAATTTTATTAATTTATTTAGTCTTTCAATGTCTTGGTATATAGTAAATAGTAAAGATGGCCGCAGAACGGCTGAAGGAAAACTCTAAGCAGTGCTCAGTGTATCATAAACAGCCTGTATACGTAATTCCGCACTTCTCAACACCATCCTACTTGAAATGACACTTGGATAACGGTTAGACACGATGCTACTGTATATCGTGAAAATATTTTGTGCCAACATACCCTTTGAACACACTGTAGTTACTTGCGGACTGTTGATTAGCTGATGTAGGGGAGACCGGGGCAAGTTGGCGATGTTAAGAGTAGACCATTTTTAAATGAAGTAATATTTGAGTTAAATTATTGCTGTTTGCAAAAAATATTATAATGACATTTTATTGTTGTGCCTTCAGAAGGATAAATTTTTATTTTAATATTTTAATACTTTTATTGTCATTAAAAAAAATATATGCAAAATAGTCATCT
>PNEQ01123242.1:0-55931 GCA_003012365.1 Medauroidea extradentata | reverse complement strand
CAGACATAGGACTGGCCGTCCGCCCCGTGCGTTAATATGGTGTATTTTTTTCTGCATCATTTCAAACTAACTTCCTCGCAGGTCATCACTTGACTAGCGAGACACTAGCGGCAAGGCGCCTGTGCTGAGAACTAAGTAGGCATAGCCCGCAGCAAGTACAAGGGAAACTTGCGTGATAATATTTCTGAGATAGCAACTATGTACCTCACTCATGTTGTGTAATACGCAACTATCGTACTGGAACGTGGCACTAACAACTTATCCTCGAGCACTCGGTGGCCACGCATGTTGGAGCAGGCTTTGCAGGCCACGTGGTTTGTACGCGCTTCCTCTGCAGGCCGGCACTAGGGTGTGCGTCACAGGAGAGGCAGTGAGCAAGGATATGGGTGTACATGTCTAGTCTACATACAAATTGTTAATGGAAGTATGATACAAACTTTGCGAGACGAATCCTCGTAAAAATTAGGCAAAGTTACATACTGCAAGTTATTGCCAGGCGTAAATCTTGAGGAAGAAATCAGCGATCGAAAACTGACACTGGAAACCAACATCGGTTAAAATAACCAGATCTAAAAATAAATCAACAATAAATTTATGGATGTGATTTAACAATAAGACCCATAATCTGTGAAAAAATGGTTGCGAATACATTTCACATTCAGTAGACAATGGGGTTGGGCAAGCATTTTTTGGCATTTTTTTACCATTGCATTTTTGGCTGTTAAAAGACTGTTTGTAGCAGGATGCCTCAATTAACAAATAAAAGTAGCCTTGTCGCAACAACTCTCACTCAAGTGGGCCGTTTTCAATGACAATACGCGATACATAGACGGTTTGAGCTATTGAACCTTCTACTGAAGGTGAAAGGTGTTCGGAATCTCTTTTCCACTCCACAGATTGCATAACTGGTTATTACTAAAACGCACGCGAAATTCATTAATTTTCCATGATTTTGTTTGTTTTAAACGTTGGTTTTCAATGTTGGTTTTCAATGTCAATTTTCAACCACACAAATAAAAAACTTGCGTTTTATAATTTTCCGTTATTTTTTTTTTTCAAGAAATCGTCTGGCAAAGTTAGTAACGTACCCTCATTAACAACCCGTATACGCCACCACCGACTTTATTGTTAATCTCGGTAAGGGCCACATTGCTATAGGATTTTCTAGGGAGTTCATACTGCCCACAAAACTTTGAACAAATGAGAATTTTCACGGAAACCTAACCAAGTTTTTTCCTTACATGTTTGTTCCTATAGCAATATTCTCCTCTTGTCAATGCAGAATTATATAATTTAACAAGTAAACCCGAAGGGCCAAATTACAGCTTGAGGAGTTCAGAAAGTAACTCGAGTAAATTTTTTAAGCGTTCAGCAAATCACGTGGCTCTGAACAGCTTGCAAACTTCTAGACTATCTGCTGATCGAACATAGTCACGTGCCCGATTGAACCTGCCTTTTTAGGTTACATAATATAACCGCCTCCGGCGACATTCTGTCAACAAAGATATGCACTTACCAACATGTCGTTACAAGCAACACATGTACATAATAACCATAAGAACTGTAAACATTTACTGAACTTGCGGGACGCAGAGTATTACACATAGAAACCGTAAACCACCTGTCGTGCAAAATTCATTGTAGGCCTAGCAGTATTAAAACTTTCTGATAGTGCACGGAAATTCAGTGCGCTGGTCACAGAGACTACATTCTCAATCGCCTCACTTTCGCAAATGCAGACAGTGCAGGTTGTAGGTAGGGGAATACAGACGTAAATGTTTGTAGAGTGGCATTTATATGAGTGGTTTACGTAACAACTACACGCCTGTCACAACTGTACTTATCAAGGCATGAAGGCCTTATCAGGAGAGGGATGTATGTAGCCGAGAGATACAGAGCTTGTTGCTTCGCTTCGACGATACGTCGGCTCCCAATCTTACATGCAGGCACATAAGACTTGAAAACTTCAACATAGTACAGCTGAAATACTATACTCACTATACAACTATCTTCAAAAACTATTTTGCAGCTGTAAAAACTTGATAAAAAAAATCGAAACAATGAAATTTAACATACGGCTGCCAAAATATACATGCCACTTGTTCAAACAGAAGTTGTATAGGTGCGAAAACACAAATTTACAAGAAAAATATTACGAACGATGCTTACGCATATATCAGAAATAACTATAGGTACCAGAAAAATACGAAACGTACGTGTGATTTACATTTACTTCTGCTATTGCTATTATATCACCGCAAAAACAACAAAAATATTTTCAGCAAGCGTGTTTTGCAAAATAGCGCTTAGAAGCTTGTACGATTACTGGTAGATGGTCGTGCAATATTTAAAGACGAAGCAGAACTATTCATTAGCAGCGCACCAGTCGGACGAGGACACGCCAATAACGAAACAAGTATGTCGGATATAGACATGTTGTGCTGAAGCTTGGCTGTCAACATTTCTCGGGATAGTTGTGTGTCCGTAATCATAGTTCATTAGATACTACCTGATAACTACGAGCCAATAACAAAGCTGCAAGTAAACGCCCCGTCCTACGTGGCCTGGAGCGTGACTAATTACTTACTGCTACAACAACCAATGGACAGAAAACTGGTGCTGCAGGGTGTATCTAGACTGAAGGTTATTGAACTAGCAAAATTTCACTAGACAATAAAACAAAACGTACCACGTAAAATACATTTGTTATAGTTTAAAAAAAGACACGTCTTGAACAAATAAAAATCGTAGGCCTAAGCATACAAACAAATATTATTTTATGCATATAGGGTGTAAGAAAAAAATTGGCCGTACGATTCCTTTCTTGTGTATTTAAGTTTGAAGGCGAACCAAAAAAACTAACGAATTTATACTTGTGGGTTATCATAGGACAATTACAAAATTCTAGCAGCGCTTTTATATACACGCCATTGCACGATGGCTCGCATAACAACATAAAAATCAAGCATTTCGAACGGTGGGTAACGGGCGGGAAGTAGGGAAGCGGTGCGGCAGTGCTGAAGTGTCACGTGAAAAACATTTTCCATAGGAAATATATATTTTATTTTGATATACTGAGCCGCTTGACAACAAAGGAACGCGATTGAGCAAAAATAGCTTGTAGCCTAGAGAAAAACTGGTTCCCATGGAACCTACTGTACGCATGGAAACACACTATACTCAAATACTAACAATTATTCGTAAGATATACAGACTATACAAACTTGACGCACTACTAACTACCCAGTAAACGGTCCATAATACGATTGTGCAGCATCATAACATGTTTTCAAAAACTCACGAGGGTACAAAAGATAAGCCAACATTTCAGTTTAAGGTGTGTTCAAAACGTAACTCAAGTGAAGTTCTCCCGTGATCGAATGTTCACGGGACGACTTCTCGGCAAACTTCTTACTTACCCTGCTCTAGAGTATCATGAGCTGAGGTTAACAGACGAAAACCGCCATTTGGCCAGAAAAAAAAACTTTAACCGTACACATAAGCACAACCACAACAAAGGGAAACTGAATGTACTGAATAGAATAAAACACACTCTCTGGACCTCGCATTTAGCTAATTATTCAACAGGTATAAAATATGTATCTTTTATTCCTGCAATCTTAAAACCCTGTACAACATTACAGGCGTTCATCAATATCCTGGTGCTAGACAAAACCTGATCACGTGACTGGACTGAACTGACCTACCTTACTCCCACCGGTGAGCTGTCGAGAACGTCTTTATAGGTTATCTTGGCCAAGTCACCGAAAATGACAAAATAAGCTTGACAATTAGTTATTAGGCAGACTATGATTTAGCAAATGCAAGCGACGAACTCGGGTCACGTTCAGAAAGCATACAAAGTTCATACGGATAAATTCAGCAGTTGGAATGTAACTTACCTGGACTAACCTAGTGACGATTCGTACATGCCTACATTTTACCGTTACAGATGCTTGTTTTTACTGCAAAGCGACAACAATTTAAAAACTCAATACATGGCTAAGAAGTCTAATGAACTACAAGTTATATTTAGTTAATTTTATAAATATACTTTAATGCGCATTGCAACGCATTCCGGGATAGCTAGTACCTAACAAATAAGAACATCTTTGAAATACTTATCAATATATCAACAATACGCCTGTAAATTATTTAAACATCTCTAGCGCATCAGCTCTTATAACTCAGCTCATTAGACCACACACAAAACTGGGCTGCTAGGGGTCGGCAAATCGAAACGTAGATCCTCCAAAAAAGAATATTAGATACTTTTTAAAAAAATATGTACTTGCGTCACTTGCGCGATACTAGAGCCTTCCAGTAGAGAACGACATAAGAAAATATATACAGAATGTACCAGTACAGCGGTTACAACTTTAAGGAGAGCCAGAGTACACCCAGACGATGGGAAATCACATATCAATGCATAGTCGGAAACGCTTTCCTGCGACACAAAACACAAGATGAAAGAACACGAACAAGAAGAGCAAAAACGTTTATTAATCCTAATATAGCAAAAATGCTGGAAAGTCATTGGCTAGTGATGACGATCGATGTCTCTTTATGTTCTTTTATCTTAGTTTTTTACTGTATTTGGAATAATAAACATGTTTTCTCCTCTTGCTCGTGTACTTTCTTTCTTGTGTTTTCTGTCGTCACTACAGCGCCAGGAAAGCGTTTCCTACCATGCATTGCTATGTGATGTCCCATCGTCTAGGTGTACTCTATCTCTCCTGAAAGATTGTAACCACTGTACTGATACAGCATGTCTAGATCACATCGATAGGACGTAGTATAACCACACTCGGAAAATGTAACTTTAACTGGGCTGTTCGGATTGCGCGAGAAAAACAAGGAGCGAGCTGAACATGAATACTGCATGAACTGTCCTGGCTAGCTTGTTTACTGTGGAACCTGACTTGGGCCAGGGTGCGCGTCAACAGTCTCGTCACCACGCTCCTCGAGACGACGTGTTTTATTGATCGTCTTGCTCGCGCCAGAGCGCACCGGTCGTGCGCCCCACCGCCTGCCGTCAAACACAGCATCCGAACTGCGAAGACAACTCTACTGCTTATTACCCCGACACACTCACGGCTTTGTATACAGTCCATTTGAGCGAGAGTAGGAGGAACGTTGCCGGAGGGGGGACTGTTTAGAGGTTACAACCTCCTTCCACCCCCCCCCCCATGCTCTTTAGTTTATAGTGTATTTACGATAATTATTTTTTTAAGCTTGAACGAGAGCAACTATCAAAATTCTGTTTAGAATTTATGCCGTGATAGCTAATTTTTTTGCAAAGCAAGAAATTATACGATTTAGACTAAAAAGTAAATTAACCAGAATTTCTTTAATTACATAATTAGGAAATCCATACTATTTACTGACTTGAAAAAATCAGTCAATATGGAGAAGACGATCTTAAACGAAACTGTCAAACACATTTTTGATGTCTACTCTCGTTTAGGTGTAACAAATTAACATCGCTAATAAAGTAGAAACAAGAGCCCATGACCTTAACCAGTTTATTGATTTTATGTTTGTTTACTTGTAACTAATTTTTATGATATAACTTTAAAATTCAGAGCCAGTAGTGACATAAAACATTACTTAACATAATTTTAAATGCTTAAATGCGTTAAAGAGTTATCTATATTTACTGATGTGAGACTGAAATCAGCATATAATTAATTTATCTCAAATTACGGTCACACAAATCAAAACAGTCAATATTTGTAAACAAACATGATCTTAAAATAGCTCCTAACACATTCTCTATTTCCTACGTAGCTCACTTTTTAAATAATTAACATAGCATTTAATTCCATGGATGAATTTAGTTAAAAAGCACTATTTTAAGAAAATCACCTCCTTAAGGAACCCGCCTACTGACAGCGTGTTTGTGTGAGTGAGGCACGGCTCCAAAGGCAATGTAGACCGCATATCAAGTGCGGTATCGCCTCTACCGAAAGACACTGAAACGGCGTGCAATGGTTTTGTTGTTCTCTCACCTGACTGACAAGTGCTGACCCCATTTTTTTGTGTGATATATATATATATATATATATATATATATATATATATATATATATATATATATATATATATATATATATATATATATATATATAAAACTGTTCTTAGTCATTTTGAGGGGTTCCAAAATGATTATTTTAAAACTGACGTGATGTTTTAAAATAATTTTTCTGTCATATTTTGAAGTTTTATTATCTGTTCGTAAATTGACACAATGGGCACAAAGTGTAATAGTTTAATTTAAAATGTATTTACGAACACACTGCCATGGTACAATTCGGCGCTAAAACCATCCGTTTAACATTTTATGTTTCTCGAAGCCAATTTGCGAAATTAAAATACCAGCAACTTAGACAATATGTGCTACCAACTTTCTGAGCAAAATTTTTTCTCGGCTAACATTTGTGAGGAACAACCAATAAATTGTAAGCTGAGCTGGTTTCGGTATACGACTCCCCCCCCCCCTCCTCCTAGGTGCAGTATGACTGTAGACGAGATGTACGTGTTTGGGTTAGCTAATTTCGTGGACTTGACATCTCGTCGACAGCGAGGTCATTAGAAACGGTTACATACAACTTGACAGAGACACAAAGTGGGAGAGGAATCTGCCATGGCCTCGTTAAGGAACTACCTCAGTATTTTTTTTTTTCACCAGGAACAATTGCGGGAAACCAAGGATAATGGTAACCAGCGTTCACAAAGCTCGGAATCGAATAACATTTCTTCTGAACGAGTTCAACATGCTACCGTTGGCTATCTCACTAGGTAGCAATAATAGTGAGCCGAAAATTTCAAAAATATTTTAATGATAAAATAATATTCTTGTACTTTTAAATATAAAAAATTCTGACCAAGCAGCTTGTTCTAGCAATCAAATATCACATCATTTAGGAAGATAAACTGAAGGCCTATAACTTTGTTATTACTCTGAATTATAATTTATTACATGAACAACGCGCAAAGAACTAGCGTTATCTTCGTTAGTCAGCTAAACAAATCACAGCTTGATGGCGAGAGGGAACGGGGTGATTCATACATGTGTAGGGTAGTGACGTATGGGGTGTGCACGGGTAAGGTTAATTCTACTACAGGTTAGAAAGATCTATGTGAAAAGTTTGTCTCTGGGAAAAATTCTGCCGCTTGAGCGCTGGTATCGGTAACGTGTGTGTGCAAACTGACCAATCACAGAGCTTTTCCGAATTTTAAGTTTTATTGAGATAATATAAAACGCGAAATTGGTTTATTTTCATTTTAAAATTAAGTTAAATAACTTCTGTCATTTCCGAACCTATTCAAATTTCATTTTACTACAATTTCGTATTTTTCTGGTCCCTTTTGCGATAGCAGCGAAACTAGCGGCAGAACTTTTTCCAATGCCAAACTCTCCCATAAGAAAACACATTTTCTTTCCAACCTGTAGTAGAATTAATCTTAGTAGGGAGAAGCAGAGTGTCGTTTATCAGGCCAATTTTATATCGCTAAAGATTTCAGCATGTTTCACTAATCATGCTCGACCGTGTCCTTGACGTAGGCAACACGAGAGAAGGCCGATACCCTTATCTTATAAAATGTCAACTACTGTATGTCGATTATAAATGTAGGCTAGGTAATTTTTATCCGACAACTTGACTCGGTGGGTTAGCATTCCAAAGGTCCCGGGTTCGTTTCCCAGCCGTGGAGGTACAATGTACCGTTACCCCCCCCCCTCCCCCCGCTTAGGGATGGGTGTTGTGTTGTCCTCTTATTATGCACATCATTCTCGCCCAGTTGCAGCTGAAGTTCCAACCTGCCTCTGTGTTCAGCTACTGAAGAAGAAGGTATTGTTTTATGTCGATATTACTTCTGTAATGTTCCAAGGTTCGAAATTATGAATCGAATAAAATTATTCTTGTAAACTGTAAATTGTTACACTTGGTAGTTTAGTAAATGAATTGTCGCTTCATAACTGATCCCCACCATTCAATACAGGGCTACAACCATCCAATAATTATAAAATCATAGTCCACCGACACTTTTCAATTACATATTTTGCAAACACACCACAGTTTTAAAATCTAACCAATTTTTTAAAAGGTTAAGCGCAGGCTTGGACAGTAACGAAAGTCCAATGCTTCTGTCTTTTAAAAAAGCTGACAGGCATCTAATTACAGTGACAAAATAACACTACGGAAGGCTTCCGCAAGAAAATGCGAATTTTTTTTGCGCGAAATATATTCGTTAAATGTAACCTTCAGAAATTAAGGGCAGTTATCGAAATACATAAAAAAAATTTCAATGAACAGATGTAAATATTAAAATCCTAATGGAAAAGAAGACGAGAGGGATATTAAAACAGTGTTTCAATTGATATATTTATTTGACTAGAAAGCCATCATACCCGATTAAGGGGTATGGAGCGCCAAAGCAGAGAATTTCCACAATTTTCTACATAACTTTCTTCCCTCGCTTATTATAGGAAATCAAGGCTCGACAATTTATATATTATACTTTCGTACACCTTCTTACTTTATTACATAGTCACAGACTTTCTTATTTTAGGAGCACTGATGGCAGATAGGAAAAATGTCTCTTTTTCCTATCTACCATCACTGCTCCAAAAATAAGACAGTTTGTGACTATGTTGTAATGTAATAAGTTGTACAAAAGTATCATTTCCGGATTGTCAAACCTTGATTTTCTATAATAAACGAGGGGATAAAGTTATGTCGAAAATTGTGAAAATTCACTGCTTTGGCGCTCCATAACCCTTTAAGTACACTGAATTGATGGCTTACTGTAGTATTACTGATGCATTAATGCGAAATACACTACAGCGTTCCGAACAAACGATACTCCAAAGTTACAAATGACTGAATTGCCGATTGTAACACGTCCTATAGTTCAGAGATACTGTAGTTGTCGGCTGGTCGCTAGGTAACGAGGCCCCGCTCTGCTTTACCCTGGCCGGAGCGGCGTGTGCCGGGTTCCCGCAGAGCGTCGCTTGCAATCTCCCGAAGATATTGGCGCACCAGAGGAAGTAGTGTCAGTCAACACATTCGCTCAGACGGAGTGTATCGATCGTTTCTCCTCAGCACACTGGATCGTTCCGACGGCGAGGCCAATACGAGATTTGCAGGGGTGGGGCGTTGTGACGCGTGGTGCAGCTTTATACTGCAACGTAATACACTGCAATGAAGCACTTGATCTACGTACATACAGCTACTGCAATCTCGAAACTGTCAGGCTACCTATGTGGCAGTTTGCTCAGGTCGCAATGTGCTTTGGCGTTACACGATTACTAGAAAACTACTCACCACACATGAGTGATGTCTGCTTAGGAATGGCATTTAAGGCCAAGATCCAGAATTTCTACTGATTTTAGGATTTTAATTTTTTTAATTCTAAACGAGAGCAGATATAAAAAACTATTGCACAGTTTTGTTGAAACTATTGTATATTATGCTATCTATTTTTTTCAAGACAATATACATAACAATTTCACCTAATTATGCAATTAGAGAATTTGTCATTAATGAGCTAATTAGCCAAATCCATATAATATTTTATCTAGAAAAATTTAGACTATATAGTATAAACTATCTGTAACAAAACTGTGCAAAAGTTTTTCTATATATGCTCTCGTTTAGAAATATAAAAAATATCGTGAAAGCTGTAGAAACTATGAAACATGGACTTAAAGAACGTTACCATACACACGTGTACACTCATTTTGAGTTCACCACTACTCTTATGAAACATATTTTCTAACGTCCAAAAATGACGAAAATTAGCATTTTTGCAGAGTTTTTTTAGGTATGTAAATCTTATCGCGGAATATTTTAAAATGTATACGCGAGTACAATTCACTTGTATTTTTAATATTACGTCATAAAATTATAGGGTCACTGCTGAACGTTTCATATAGGCAAGTTTGCACGCTAGTTCAGCGACTTCCGCCTAGAGGGCAAGGAAAGGCGTGATGCGCGTACTATGCCGTCCTTACCACTTCCGCACTTCTAGACCTGGAATACGTAAAATACGTTCACCAAAACGACCATCTTAGTTTATTTTTAAAGAAGCACAGTCAGAGTGATAAGACACAGTCACAGCAAGTTTCCAACTACATGGTGTTGTCCATCATTCCACACAACTGCAGCATAATGCTGACATGTGGTGTGTTGTCTCAGCAAGTTTTTATATAATTTTATTTTTTTATTTTTAAGGAAAGTTTCGCAGTCTCTCAAATTGCTAAAGACTTTACAAACATTCACAGCTAAACCGTACAGTAGCAAGAAGGGTATCTTGAAATTTTCATATGAAATTCATTAAACGGTTGTTGCAAAGTTGCTTCACTTTACGATACCAAATATTCCGACATTCACTACGTCAAAACACGAACAGTAACGGTACGTGCCTTGAGTCAAGATTTGCGAGTTTACGTGAAGATGAACGATGTAGGTAGGAGGCTATCCACGACAATGCGAGCAATTTTAGAAACACTGGTTATTGATTTCCTCTCAGTCAGAAGCAGTGGAAATAATTAACGGAGCATATATTTCGCGGTAATCAAAAGTTAAAGCCCGAGGTCGGAACAACATAATTACCCTTTACAGGAGTGTTTTCGTAGTGTTCACTTCACTGTGAGCAGCCTATACACCGCATAGGCTACATGTCCTGTCAACCAGCGCACGCAACATGGACCCAATGCCTGAACTTTTTGTGTGACAAGACTTAGCATTTATGTAACTTCGTACGCAGTCAGTCGGCCTACGTCAAACCAGTTGCGTAAGACCGTTAAAGCAGAACATGTTCATAATTTAATATTAATTCTTATTAAAAAAAACAGCTTGCATAGTATTTCCATAACGTCATGCCAAAGTCGGAACGTGCATGGTACGTCAGTAACATAACTCAACTAAACACAACGTATGCGGCAAAAAAAATCAGATAGATAAGGTGTCACGTGCTATATGCTTGGTAGTAAAAAATTTAAATAAAACATTAGTAAAGCATTTTTTCCCCGGTCAAAAACTATTCACAAAACGATTGCGTCCCCTTCGCGAGAAAATATAAAAACCGTTGGAGATAGTCATAACTCGTAATCAAGACATTACGCCCATTTAAGCGAGGTCATTACAGACGATTACACACAACTTACCAAACGACAAGAACTGGGATAAGGAACGACCATGGCATTTAAGGTTGTTCACGTGGCAAAAATTCAAAATTTTATATTTGCTTGGCATAGTGTTAGTTTTATAGACGTTACTTGTGACTACATTTTCCACTTGTAGTTATTTTTTAGCTCTCATAGTTTTCCAATAGCAGCATGTCAAAGTCAGAATTTGCAAGTTACGGGAACATAGGTTTAACAAAAACCAAGTAACTTACGCGAATGAAATAATTTACACTGAAATTACATATAATGGGCACTATGCTAAAAGATTTAAAAACCGAAAACAAAGTCATTTTGTCTTTTTTTTTAAATTGTCATAAATGAAGTAAATTTTCGTCATTTTCGGATTTTTTTAACAAAGTACAAAGGAATTCCATTCTGTGTTTTTAAATCTTTTAGTATATAGCCCATTATATCTAATTTCAGTGTAAATTATTTCATTCGCGTAAGTTACTTGGTTTTTGTTAAACCTATGTTCGTGTAACTTGCAAATACTCACTTTGACACGCCGCTATGGGAAAACTATGAGAGCTAAAAAATTTCTACAAGTGGAAAATGTAGTCACAAGTATCGTCTATAAAAATAACAATATGCCAAGCAAATATAAAATTTTGAATTTTTGTCACGTGAACGCCCTTAAGGATACAGCCCAGTATTCGCCTAGGCGCAGGGACGGCCAACCCTATGCCCGCGGGCCAAACACTGGCCCGCCACTGCATTTTAAACGGCCCGCCATAAGCTGAAATATTTGCATAATATTTCAAAGTTACTTACATTGACAGCAATAATATTTAAATGATTTAATATTTGGCAACGTTCTTTGTCTAAATACTGTGGAGACAATTCTCTGATATACTACTATAAAACAGTAGGTACGTTAGTGTTCAGCTCATAAAAGTAATCGACGTGAAATTTTTTTTATCGTGGCCCGCGACATGATTTGGTTCGACTTTTGGGCCATAGCTTCGAAAAGGTTGGCCACCCCTGGTAACCTCCGGGTCTTACGTGCACATGGGCAGCTGTACTTCATGGTTATTGGCAGCGCGTCTTTGTTCAGACACGTCTCCAATCAGAATACGGATTCGTAACGCCATAGGTCTGCGATTTGCCAGTAGGACCAAATATCGTAAAAGGACAATATGGGAAAGTACAGCTTTTTAGCAATGTTAAAGCGCGAGACGTTTTATCAACGGCGTGAACTGGAAACACTTGCAAAATTCACATTCTTACATCTTTATTTTCTATGGTGGTTATACATTACGGACTGAATTTCTCCTAGGCTAATAGTATTAGAATTTGTGCATTGATATTTTAAGTTTTAACTAACCAAAATAATAACTAAAATACCATAACTATTCTAAAACCATGATTAAATTTCAAATTGTTAATATCAATATATAAAACTAAAACTACCCATAGGCAGAGCCCACGATTTTTCGCGAAAATAATTCTGCAACAGTTCGTTTCAGTGCCGAATGTGATTGGCTATTTTTAACTCACAACGTCTAGAGTTCGACCCGCAAAGCACAGGCTGTGGTGTCGCAGTAACCTTGTTCCTGTTGGCACAGTCAAATGAGCCATATCTGTGCAATAATACATTTAGCCAATAAACATGAAGCAGGGCTTCATATGTGCACATAAGGTATTGAAAAAAAAAAAACTGTTGCAGAATTCTATTAGCAAAAAATCACGGGCTCTAAGGGCAATGTGCTACTGTAGATGGAACAACACTCATGCCGGCGTGAACTGGAATTAAATAACACGTCTCGTGCTTTTCTTCCGACTTTCCCATATTATCCTTGTACAATATTTGGTAGAACCCCAGGCAAGGGAGAGTTAACATCCAACCACAGACCACGAAGAGACACCGCAGATGCGCACATATTACATACACCACGTAAGAAATTGAAAACAAAATTATGCAAAAATCTTTTCGCTACAGCACATGATGTAACTGTGCTCCGACTGCCAGCCATGAAGACAATGCGGCATCAGAAACTTACTTATGTAACCGCAGTGTGACACGCAACCCGTGACGGAATTTAGGACGTGCTCTATCAGTGACATTCATTGCGACATCGCAGATATCACGGCAGTCTATCACCCTTTCCCGAATACACGGTCGTAGCACCATCTGTATTAAGTCTGCTGAAATATATAGGCTAAGCGACGAGCTGCGTCGAAATTCTAAGTTCTAGGTGTTTTAACTTTTTTCAACTACAGCCCCTTTGAAGTTTAAGAGTTGATTTCCTATGTAAAGACGTCTGGCGTGATAGATAAACTTTGGGGCGCGTTTCTAGGTAATTTCCTAACACGTGTGTGAATTTAGGTTTAGATTTAAAATAACGGCATAACACGCGTTATATAATAATCGACAAAGCAATGCGGAATACATTCTAAATAAGTTTTGAGCGAAAAAAGTGTTCAGCAATTAACAATGGAGAAAACTTTACTGGGGCAGTTACAGCAGCATTTGCAAAACTATCTAAGATCATACATCATTTCTCCAGCGGTCTTAAATTGGATTCTCTCTCGCCATGATTTACCTACAGTACAAAGTAAAGTTGATGATTAGCGACTGGTCATAAACTTTAGTTGTTTTAGGGTCCTTTTTACTTCCGTCCTTCTGCCAGTTAACTTCAATGAATGATCAATAAGATATAATAAAAATAAACTTTTTTATTACTGAATAGGAAGCTACCACGGAACGGAAAGATTTATGGCGCAGTAGTTCTAATTTTGATGGCAAGATTACAAAGAATCTTTTGTTATATAATAGTATGAGAACCACAAAACTTTTCTGTATAAAATTTGTAGGCTCACTTTTCTTTACGTTCAGCCGGTCAATGTTGACCCTCACACCCGAGCTTTATCCAGTACAATAGTATACAACAAAGCAAGCTTGGATTTAACTACTGCTTTCTCTACACTTAAATACTAGTTTTTTGTTCCACTATGAATTCGCGCACGTTATCACAAGATGTTCGTGAGGTTAGCACAATTAAATACTATTCAGATCTTGTTATTTCACCACGTGAAAGTAAACAGGAAATCAAACCCACAGCTAAATTACACCGGCAACGTAGAATCCAAATATAGGCTTTTCACTTTAAACTGAGCATCCCCCAACATTTATAACTGTCAAAAACTGTATGTTATTGGGGCCAAAGATGTAAAATTTTTAACTCCCAACGCAAAAAAAAAAAAAGTGTTATAAGTTTGACGTGTCTGTCTATGTATCAGTATATCTGTGCGTCTGTCTGTAGCATCGTAGCTCCTAAACGAATGGACCGAGTTTGATGCGGTTTCTTTTGTTTGAAAGCTGACTTGATCGCGAAAGTTCTTAACTATGATCCAAGGAAATCTGTTTAGCCGTTTGAAGATCATCAGCTCTTTTCTAGTCTCTTTTTAGTGAATGTGAGCAATTCTACTGGTCTGATCTATTTGAAATTTAGTATCCTGTGAGTCGGGGGTTCTTTAATTTTTCTTTTTAAATTGAAGTCTTAACTTGTTATGAGAATTGTGAAACGTTTACACTTGGTTTTTAGTTTCATGGAACTTCTCATGGCAGAAATATTAAATAAGAATGCAGTTGAATTAAATAAAAATTTAAGCAGTGCTCACTTTATCATGAACAGACTATAACAGACTAAGCAGCTAGACGAATTTACGACAGGCAAGGGGCTGGTATGTGTTGACTTAAATAACCCTAGTATTTAAAAAAATGTCGCTATAAAACATTATTCCGGAGGAAAGCAACATTTCACAGCAGAAAAACTGTTTCTGCAAGATATTTGTGTACAGAATATGTTACGCACGCGTAGGGATACGTAGATTACGGATAAAATTGTTACGAAGAGCGACAACTTACTCGATCGTTAAATGCTGTTTTCTCAACACCACCCCATTCATTACCCTCAATTTTCCTTATGCCTTCTTTCAAATGACAACATTGGAAACATTACGGCACGTCTATACGGCGATCTACAATAAGACCTTCTTGAACATTAGTTACGTTTAATTCAAACTAATTTGTTTCACTTATATAGTCTGCTCTTCATCGAAACTAGAATAATAGCAGGATTCGTTTACACAAAATTAATTAGGCGTGATAAGAACACATCAAAAGCTTCCGCCTGTGTAAGCTAATACACTGAATTCGTAAAGTTAAAAAATGTACACTGCAAAAAATGTCTAGTACTTTTTCGTGACTTGGTCGTCCCAGCATGCAACACGACATAAATATGGAATGAGACCAACATGAGTAAATATTAAATTGTAAGGCGTTAAGGATATTACGACAATTTTTCCAATCAAAGAATATTACAGATAAAGTACAATCGAGGACAAGCAGAAAATTTTATAGGCCTATCAAGTCTGAGCATCGTATGTGAAACAGCCATCCAACCTCTAGGAGAGCGTGGAGGAAGTTTTGGCCTTTTAAGAGTGAGGGGAGGAAAACTGCGATTTGCCTACATCTAGTAGTGTTTTCGAAATAATTATATTTTAAGCGTAAACTAGAACATATATAAATAACCTGTTTGGCAGTTTTGTTCAAAAAAGTTTTTACCAAGTTGACTTTTTGTTTAATACAGTAAATACTACGGTTTTAGCTACATGTAATAATCATCTAAATTTTCATTATTGACTCATTAGTCGAAATAGCGTAAGAGTATGATTTTTTTGCTTTCAAAAAATAGCTATGACGGCAAAAAACAAATTTTAACAAAACTACCGAATATATTGGTGATACATGGTCTCGTTTAAGATTGGAAAAATAAGTATTGCATAAAACAGTAAAAACATGTCCTTGAAAGAAAAAAAAGAGATCCCGGTAGAGAGCACAGTTATAAACTATCATGCTCAACGTAAAGCCCCATATGAATGAAGTTGTTCTCACTGGAAGCCGTCGTGAAAAAGTTTTACGACACATCTAGCCTTGAAAGTTGGAACTTGAACCCGGACAGCTGTGCAGAGTTGCAACATCGCCGCATTCCTCGGCAGGCCACTTCTCGCGACCGTCTTCCTGCGCCTGTGGCAGTGGCGACAACCTGACAGGCAGGGTTCCCGCCTCGCCACGCCGCACGGCCATCGGTCAAATAGTAGAATAACAACCTACCGCTTTTTAATTAACCTCTGAGACACGCTACGGTACGAGTTACGACCAGGGGCACCACGAGTGCAGCAACTGCTGAAAATTTAAACATTTAATAAAGCTAAAAGTTTACCGCCCAGCACCTAATGAACCTAAAGGGTTAAATATATCCTACGTAACTTAATCAGGACAAGAGCCTCGCCATCCATTATACTACAGACTATATGCACTGTTATTTTGTAACATATTAAATATGACACACAGAATACATGAACGAACAGGGGATTTTTTTTGCACAGGTTTATAAAATTAGCATACAAAATGCTCTCAGAATAGTGTAAAGTACACGTTCAAACATCGACATTGATGTCTGTCGGCAGTTCGCTTTCCATAGCTTTTACGAAATACAGTAACAGATACACTAAAATACTCTGAAACAAGGCATGAGGAAATGAGTTTAATTTTAAAAAACGCGCATTTAAACTGTGAGCTAAACTTAATCCAAGGAAAAAAAATATCCGTTTGTTACTGAGTAACTGTATAACGATAGCCTAATTTCTTCGAACATTTTTTCAACAAACAGGTCCGAGTTACGGACTAGTCTAGCCATTCGAATTTTGCTGTGATGGGAAAACATTTCTATAATACAGACATGCCAATATTTTCTTCGCTAGAATGAGCGAAGCGTCGTTAAATACAGAGAAATCAGAATTAACTGAATGTACAAAATTTTGAAGAGAAAAAGGGCCTACATGTTATCTTCGAAAATCCGTACACATTTTGGTTAATTGTTTACTATGTTCGCGTGCAATTTTTTTTTATTTATTAAGCGCAAAGTAACACGCAGTTTAATTTTAAAACCAAGCAACACATACAACATAAAAAATAGTTTCTTTGTTAACATGAGCAACTTTCTTCGAATGAATCACTGGTGTGCATCAGTGATACAATATTCATTACATAAAAACACTCGCACAAATCTCTCACGTTAATAAAAATATATTCACTACCTTCAAGTACATACAGCAAGTCTGGTCAAAACAATAAGCTAGTAGAGGTGTCTATATTGATATGAAATCGGACAAAATCAACGCCTCATACTGGTGTCTTTGGCGAGTCTTTCCGCTTCATGAACGGTTGTGCTCGTCCGCACAGAACTGGGTTGGTGGACGCCATGCCATGCTGGTCAGAAGGGTATCGAGCGTACGCCTTGGTTAGCTCGCTTTCCTGACTTTACGCTTATTGGATATGTACGAGACACAGACTTATTACTCAACTAACTATCTCACTGAGTGAATGTCACGCAAGTGTGCCGCAGTATTGTTCGGGGAGACAATTATCACATTTGAGGACTGTTGCTTCAACGTTCGTGTCTTTGCGCTGATGCCATGAAACGCCCCTCGTCAATAATGAGCACATTCTTCTGTAGATGACAGCAATCTCGTATAAAGTTGTAATTATTTATGTCCAATCCCTTAAATAATTTGACCGACCCCCTGATGAATCTGAGCAGTTTACTTCTTCTACCAGTAGTAAGGAAGATGCACACAGTATATATTATGCCAGGTAATTCGCTAACACAACTACATCGTGTGTACGTGACCAAAACTAAGCATAAAATACTCTTTGGTAAAATATCACCAACTAAGCCATTAGTTTACGAGACAGGTCCAAAATACCTATGAGCGAGAATGTAGCGTAGTTTGTTCGCACTACAGTGTAATTTTTCTCGTAAACAAATGACCTGACGACTTTATAACGAGTAATTTTCTTCATCATAGATCACAAGTTCATGTGGTGCAGACTGTACCTTTCCTTTACTTCAACTCAACTTCGTTGCTTTTTGTTTTAATAAATGTAACTGAACTCTTCTTGTAAACTAAGAGTCTTAAGACTGTTTACCAAAGACAATTTTCTACTTATCTTTCATACAAGACTCACTTGACACAGTCCGAATCAGCGAATTATCTAGCACCTTACATATTTTGTACTTTGGTAAGCGATGAAATTTAACGCCATTCTATGAACGAGTAAATAAAATTTTACCATCGAAATAAGATCGCTAATATTATTTCCTTCCCCCCCCCCCCGGAACAGTTCGGCGCACGTAAGCCCCCTGCTTTCATTACAACGCCGCTAGCATCCTGCAGTCTTTATGCAAAATATACCTTGCGTCCCTAATTCCCCGTCAACGTTGGTAATTTCCGCCCCGTGCGAGTTCATTACTCGTATACTAGCGTATCACGGCGACCTGATTGGCCAATCAACGCCAGACTTCACCCAACGACCCGGCAACACCTGCTCTCCCGCCTCGACTCGGACCTACGTCTACTTTTGCTGCAGTGAAATACGACAGCTTGCTCGTTACTGCAAGTTATTTCTTTCCAGTTTATTTCTCCGACTGAACGTGTCTTTTCCTGGCGAGAAGGGAAGTGATTGCCGAAGAGACCAGCACTTGCCACGAGATTTTGTTGTTTTGTTACTTTAAGAATCCTCGAACAGCACACACATTTTCAAGAGAACATTGACGAAAACGAAGGAACTAGGAATGAATTGAACACAGTCCAACCCTTTAGTACGAGACCATCCTCGCATTTACCTGGAAAGGAAGGGCGGAGTGGAAATTGAACCTGGTTCCTCCCGGATGCGAGTCCAATATATTACCATTGATCCACCTCACTTGTTTGGTGCTCTGTGAAACTATGGTTTGTGAATTTACCACACAAATGTGCATGAGTGTTAAGAAAGTAGGTATCTATGGAAAAATTGCTACCCATACATTAGTTACATACTGCGTATAGGTTAAAAACGCCCATTACTATAAACGAAGCTTTTTTTTACAGTCCAAGCTTGCTCAGTAGTCCTAGACGTACACTACAAAATATCGTATGATGCAGTTATAAATATAACTTCCTCGGCATTAATTATGAACTCCAGCACTCATATATTCATCAAACCTGTAAATAAGTTTACCTAGGTCGCAAGACGTGTGTTACGTATTGCCACATTTACAAGCGTTTGTTCGTACTAGCATTTTCGAGAAATACACTCGCCATTTGACTCGTAAAAAGGGTGAACAATTTTACTTTTAACTTTATGAAGCAGGAAACTATTTTTAGATGTTACAAGTGAATTCACTCACAACTTGTAGACTTGCAGGTTTATGAAACAGACCCCAGGTACGCTATTAACGTTTGAATACAAATTATGAACGTTTCATCAAAAACTACCAATTTTTGTATTTATAAGAAAAAAAACCTTGATCAACATGTGCATGCACATTGTCACAAGCATGGGACAGTCTCTTTCCCGCTCATTCTCCTGGCCCAGGCTAGTGCGTGGTAGATAGATAAACGCTGAAAACATCAATTGATTTCTACGCTTTTTTCGAAGTCAATATGGATGAAATACTCAATGACAATCCTAGATAATGGTATAAACGAACTGTATGAGTAAATATTGATCGAGAATTACTCATTCGTTACGCGTCATCTCTTGCGCTGCAGTTAAACGCACGAGGTTCCGGCGTCAGAGATTGTGCCTCAGAAGTTCGTAACACTGGAAACAATTTTGTGTAAAACGTTGGCTATTGCTATTGCTATTGCAAGAAATCTACAGTTATAGAGTAACGATTTTAGCGTTGAATTATGTACCACGTCGTCTTAACATACTGTAAAAATATGGACTGATACACCTCAAGGCAATATTCAATTATTTATACAGGGAATTTATTTTAGTTACTATAAATGTAAAATTACCAGATGTACAGTTAAGTTTACATACACGTCAATGAAATTTCGCGAACATATAAGAATAAAATTATCGTACGACACGTGCAGAAGAGCTATCTGCGTATCTCATAAATAAATTGTTAATGGAATATTTAAAACGAAAACGCAGTGGTTAAGAACGAGCAAAAGTTAACAAGTTTGAGTATACCGAGTCACATTCTTCTGTAGAGGACAGCAATCTCGTATAAAGTTGTAACTATTTATGTCCAATCCCTTAAATAATTTGACAGACCCCCTCAGGGTTGCTACAGAATTTCTAGATCAAATTTCCCGACTTTTCCAGGTTTTCCAGACAAAAATTATGAATTTCCAGCTGTTTATGGGATTAAAAATCACGATAATTTATCTTAAAATATTTAAATACACTAAATTTGCAAGACAGTTTTTTAAAAAGGCTTAATAAATGTACTACTGACAGTTACTTGTGTTCAACACACGCTTACTACTATCCAGAGAACTGTAGTAAGTTATAATTAACTGGAACTATTATTAAAATGAATTGCTAACATTTTCATACAGTGAATGGTTGTGCAACTGTCCAAAAGTCAATCGCTAAGCTGCAGTGGTTCGATTACAACTCCCGCAAGCAGTTACTCTTCGTATGATGAATTAGGCTGTGTGTAATACATACGATAGTAAAATAAAAATTAGTACACAAGCGTCCAAATGTTCTCACAATTATTGACAAAGAAATTTGTACCTTATTGTGTGAGGAATATTCCCTTGCTTATAAGAAAATTTTTCGGGTAAATCTGTCTG
The DNA here is from genome assembly GCA_003012365.1 of Medauroidea extradentata. NCBI lineage: Eukaryota > Metazoa > Arthropoda > Insecta > Phasmatodea > Phasmatidae > Medauroidea > Medauroidea extradentata. The sequence continues at coordinate 35,095 of PNEQ01123242.1, read as the reverse complement.
GTATTTTCCCACAATTGTTTGGAAATATTTTCCTTAAGCCGCCTACCTTACGTTTCAAATGAGTTACACTGTGTTCATAAACAGGTTTTTTCTACGAAACAATTCCATGTGTACCCATTGTGCCAACGTACGAAAAGAAACACTTCCGACCAGGTCGGAACCTTATTTTTAAGAAACTATGCTCATTAAAATACTGTTACTAAGCCCTCCAACATGGTTAAAAACGTTTTTTTTCAGAATGCCGTACTGAAATGTACTAACAGGATCTATGTGAAACTTAGGTTGCAACCTACACAGAACTTTGTTACAGACATTCCACCAATAACATTATATGGTCACCGCTTTAAGTCCCATAGTAAAAACCGTTCGGCGGGAAGGTTGCACGATACCACAGCGCTTGGCTCGTTGAATCGATGCTGCATTTGATGCGTGTTTCAAGGTCGCCATTATGTCCCCGTCGTTTCTGGGCCTCTAACGCGCAGGTAGACGGCACCCTTAATTATTTTCTTTACAAGTAAGAGTAGTCTGCTTGCCTTGACTGGAATAAATTTTACTTTTTTTTTTTTATTTTTTTGTAGTCGAGATATGTGTCTTTCATCAAAATAACCAGAAACATAACCAGTGATCCATATAATATCGCGCACACTATTAGAGCGGTAGATAGTTATTGTGTGTGTCGGTGTGCAATCAGAATAAGCGTGTGCGGGGTTCGACATGACGTATAAGCGACAAGAGTCGCAGATAGACGAAAAGAATGCAACAGCTGGGGTGTTGGAAGAATATTATTTAGAATGGTAATCATCTGTGAGACTCGGGTTTCGATTGGACTAGATTCGAAGACACTAAATAAATTGTCAAATTTTAAAAATCGAGAATGCAACGTTTTAGGAGTAACTATTACAGACCACCCCACGAGTGAACTCACTGTGACAGTGCACAAGCATCAAATTAGAAACTAAATCATTTATACTTATTTGTGAAATAATGTTTAAGTGCAAGAGCGAGTGAAAGTGAAATGATCATCACATCTCGGAAAATTCTGGCCACCAAATGATAATTCCTAAGTACCACCCCAGACAGCACAAGTAATGCCCAAAACTTTGCTACGTTACAATGTGCCAAGTTTGTCATAAGAGTCGCCTGCACATACCAGAAACAGTTCACAGGCAAACATTGCAGATGGAACCTCGCAGCACGTTGCCTGTATGTGCCATAAACATTACACTTTTGGTATTGCCCACCAAAATTATTTACAATGGTTCTTTGTTTTTTCAACGTGAACAAATAACTCTAATATACCGTTCTGGATTAGCATTTGTGGTATACTTATTAGTGTATTTAAAATAAACTATCTTAAATTTGATGAATAACATTCACCATATTATAAATAGTTTGACATTGCATTGTGACAGGAATGGTATTTCTTGAATTTGATGTAAGTACCAGCAATTATATATCTTCATATCACTGTGCATAGAAATACTCGATCTCAATACAAGCTCTCTTATTTTTTAAAACTCTAGTTTTTATCTTCATTCAAATATTCGGTGATGTTTGAAAAGTTTGTAACTTGCAAATGAAACCTGCTACTCATGTTGTAGCTATGTGGTAGTCACATTATCTGACGGAAATATTGCGAACGCGCATATAACATGCCTGCTATGAGCGGACTACGTTGCCTCTGTGACGTTACCTGCAGAAGACATTTCGACGTCGCATGCATGTCTCTAGCAACTAATAAGCACGTGATTAGCACGTTGCAGCAACGTTACAGCACTGGTCTGTAACGTGCTCAGCCCTTGCATATTCGTTGCTGTGTGCACTCACTCCTGAGATATATTATACACAGGTGGTTTGGAAGATACAAGGATGATATTGCAACTATAGGTACCTACACATATTGATCGATTTACAGAAATCACCAAAAAACTATGCAAGCTTAAAGAGTGCGTGGTAGATAAATAAACGCTGGAAACATAAATTGATTTCTACGCTTTTTTAAAGCCAATATGGATAAAATACTCAATGACAATCCTAGATAATGGTATTTGCCAACTTTATGAGTAAACATTTATCCAGAATGACTAATTCGTTACACGTGATCTCGTGCTCCGCAGTTAAATGCACGAGATTCCGGCGTCAGAGATTGTACCTCAAACACTGGAAAAGATTTTGTTTAAAACGTTGGCTAAAACTATTGTCTAGGATAGCTATTGTTTAACTTTCGCAAATTGGCTTCAAGAAACCTACAGTTATATATTAATGCTTTTAGCGTTGAATTATGTACCACGTCCTCTTAAGGTGACAGTATGATTAGAAAAGTACATTAGGATTAACGGCTTGATTTAATTGCATAGCCTAAAGGTTACAACCCTAACCTGAACCTTTGTATAAGTGAGAGCTTTTTAACAGTACCCGGCTATCGTGGAGTGTAACAACAAAGTAATTTACTGTATGATGTGCAAATAAACTGCTTGTTTCTCTACCATTCCTTCGACGTTCGTAACGAAGCGAAATACTTACTACACACAGATCAAAAATATATACGTGGACTATAAAGATGACTAAGTGTCTTTAAGGCTTTTTAAGGTTAATATCAGCCGTCAGTAATCGTTCTTTCTGGTAAAAAGAAAAATTATTAGAATTAAACTGGCAGCATTTAAATTTGAATTACTGTATTCAAATGTAATAAGAAATACTGTAAATTAAATTCACCGCATTTAAATGGTAAAATATCTTGTTACATACAGAATGCGCACTTGAATATATTCGAATATACGAGTTTAGCTGCATGTTTGAATGTAGTATTAAATGAACGTAAATTCGCCGTCCAACGCTGAGCATGATGAGCGAGTACAATATTAACAAGAAGGAATTGGGAACAACGGCCAAGGCAGAGGGATGAATAGAGAAAAGTAGAGACAAGGCGCACTGCACCAACTCCCAATCCAGTGGCACAAACAAAGGAACCGTTTGTTCAGAACAGATGTATGGTATGCACCACCAGTGTTCTGCTCCTTCCGCCGCCATCTTGTATTGACAGCTTAGTCACGAAGTATTACAAATAGGAGATTTTTTTTTTGCGCAACTTCTAGACAGCGGCCTGCATTGCTTTGCCTTCTCTTGAAAAGAATGTGGTCGAGAAAAAAAAACACTCCGCTTACTTGACGCACACGAACTCACACTCCTTAGTATTATCTTCAAGAGTTTCGTTAAAAAAAATGGACTAAATAATGGTTTAACCGGAGTTTAAGGAGTATACTTTCAAACGGTAAGCCGGGAAAAGTGTAACCTATTAATTGTCATAGAAATAGTTTTAAATACTTGAAAAATAATTCAAATGTTTAGCACACATAAAACTTTTACTATTAGCTATATCTCTTTAAATATAATTACAATATGAATAACATAACAGGACGGAAATAATCACAACAATCTTCCCTCCGCAGACTGCAAGCAAGTTATATGGGGACTAGAGCGCATAGTAAAGGTTCGTGTAGGTTTATTATTTATGTAGTAATTAGACCACAGTACTTATTTTTTTTAGGCAGATGTTGAAACTGAAATCAAACATCTCAGAGATACAAGAAGAAAATTATCAATCATCGCTCGAGGTTCGACTGTTCTTGTTCGAGAAAAAAAACACACACATTAAAATCACGTACTAAATAATTAAAGTAAAACTCGTAAACCTTAATAACGTAACCACGATTACTTTGCAACACAAATAACAAAGAACAGCTTACCTATGAAGAAGGGGATTTAGTTTTTAAGACTCCCTGTTCTGGATGTAAAGGTTAAAGTCTGATCCATGCCAAACTAACAAGAAGAGTCGCTAGCAAGACTTCGTCTGTAAAAATCTATGTTTGCGCATATACTCACATCTGCGTAAATAATTCTTCTGGAAATACGGGTTTTTCCAAAGATGGTAAAAACATATATATATCGATGCCACAGTTTAATTTTGTCCAATTGAGAGTATTTAAATAGGAAAATGTCTATAAAAAGGCATATTTATGGATTCGGCATTCATTTCCGTAACGCCAAGAAAAATAGTATATCCTGAAATCTGTAGTTCAATACTTTGGCTTTCAATGCGTGAGATAAGCTTGTATAATCCAGTCTTGTGTGTAACCTGGTCTCCGTCCCTTTAATTAATTGTGCTATCCCGAGTCTTTTCTTCAATAAATTGTCCTTGTTCTGGTTACAAAGTTGAGCGTCTATTTTGTATATATAACACAATTGCTCGAGGAAGTTGTTTTTATTCAATACGTATATGTTCTGGCTAAAGCTGTTCTGGCTAAAGCTATCCTTGGCAGTCTCCCCCTTTTTTGCCCAAATGGTTTGCTGAGATGACATAGGGCATCAATGACATATGTCCACAATTTTACTCTAAATAACTTGGTCTTGGCATGCTGTCACATATCTAATGTGCATTTGGGAGGTCGTTGGTTCGTTCCAAACCAGCTGTAATGGAAGTAAGATTTCCTGGCTGTCACATATGTCCATTTGACGGAAATTTCGGCGCACTTCCACTTACTGCATTAACTCCTTTAAATCATCTAGCATGATAACGGATAAAGAACACATATCCGCGTGCAGGTTAGTAACGACATCTTAAAATAATACATTTTAAATAAATAAACAGTAATTTCCTACTTTTCAAAGGCTGTAGAGTGCAGCTTCAATTTAACGACACACGAACATCTCTTAAAAGACACGATATCGATTTTTCAACACTAATACAATCTCGATTTCATTAAGTACCACAAACCTCTATTTAAGTAAGGTAGCAATTTCGAATTATCCATGACATCGACTACTTCGATTTTCGTGAGTAATCGGTAGTTGACCGACTTCGTCAACCAAGTATGTAGGTATACTTATGCAAGTGATTTAGGACTACGGTGGATTTCGACAGCGTCGGATAAGTTTTACAACTTGTATGTTATCGATGCGCTAAAAATAGATCAATACTAAAGTTACAAAACATCCTATAATCATTGTAATGCGTCAGTGATTAATGTAACATCGATCACATCACAAGCAGACAACAAAAATGGAATAGGTTCTGTCGATTTACCTCATAACAGCAACGATTACCTAACAATAATATCACAAACTTATCGGCAAGTACAGTGATAGTAGGTAATCGTTAATCGTTACGTAATGTGCTGGCTGTTACATGCGGTTAATTTTAGATAACTGATAAAAATTGTACGCTTAACATCTTGTCAGAATTTTAAAGCTAATGCTGAAATCTGTCACGACCTGTACAGACACATCAAATATAGTACCGTACTTCTGAAGAACAATATCCGACACCGAAATCCCTTACTTTTAATTGCGGCGCTACAAAACACGCTACAAATGCATCATTCTGGGTATATGTTTGCTTATAAAGATGGCAAATACAATATAGCATGATTGTTTTCTAGTTTTTACATGCTGACTTTCAAAAACATATAGAATTCAACTGGAGTTTTCAGCGTTTATTTATCCACCAATCTCTCTTAATTCGCCAATCTATGTTCCAAATATCTTAGAACTAAATGGTAAGTGTTTAACAGGCCAATTAAAATGTACTTAAAATTTAATACTTGTAACGTTTAGCTTTTATTTTTCTATAAATGATGTTAAATACGGAACTATATTTGGTAAAAATATACTACATGATAATCAGAAACCAGCCCGCCTCCTACGAATGGTGAAACCAATTATGTCTATGGTACAATACGGGCGAATTCACTTAACATATTTGCATTACAATTTTTTTTCAATTGTTTCGCATTTACTGACGGAATTCCTTTTGTGGAATGATCTGAGTTATTTATTTATTCCTTGGTTTGTTTTTATGCCTGGGTGTTCGTCTGTGTTCCTATATTTTCTTGTAACTCACTGACCAAATTCCTTGCGGAATTATATATGTCTACCTATGTTTGCCAGTTGCAAACGATGTTCTTTTGGTTGTTTACGTGTCTGAATTCTCTGGTTTTCTGTGACGTACCATTTGCTGCAATGACGTATGTCCAAAGCACTTCTTTAGTTTGTAACATTAACTCTAGTTTCATAAGGCTCTGAATATAACGGACGAGACAAGACTATTGAGGCGGCAGCATCCCGCATAACCAAACACACAATGGCACTATCGTGCAACAGATCCGCATAAAAACCGATCGTTTAATTTATTTTTCACTAGCACATACAACAACAGTCAAAAGAATCAAAATACGACGCTCAATGCTTTGTTCCAAGTTCCAATTTCCAATTTGCAAGTGACAGTTTTAGTTACCAAAATTGTTAAAGAGTCACTGTGTTAAAATTACTTACTTGATAATTAAGTATTACGTCTTAGTACATTCGAAACCTTTCTAAATTAACACTACATATTAATTTATAAATACCCAATGTTGCATTAACCCAGATATATTGGATAAATTTGAGTCAATAATAATAATGTGATTTTTTAATCGTTAAGATCATTAAAGGGTATTTACACATACTATTATTACAAACAACTTTACTTTGGGAACCAACCGTATAAGCAGGTATAAAATAAACGACGATCTTAAGAACACTGAGACCAACCAAAATAGTATGTGAATGTAAGATGCGACATAACAAAGAACGTTATGGTTACATAGAAAACATCACAGACGTTGCCAGGAAGAGACGTCTTACCTTTTATGGATGTATCTCAAGGATAGAGCCAGTTGATTAAGAACTTTCTACTTCTGGGAACATAGGGAAACCAAGACACCTTGGCTCATAACAACAACGAAAAGACACTGAACTTGGAATAATTTTAAATGACATAAAAAACCCGGACACACTTTAGGAAGGTAGAAGCAGAGAGGTTTCAGGACAAGCCACACACTAAAACGACTGGAGTCCTTTGGACTGAGGAGAGGATAGAACACAGCGAAGAAAAATGAAAGTCCACTCCAAGTAATAAAGCTGAATGTCGTGGTACTTTGTTGACATATTAGAAAAAAAATATATTATGCTAGTAAAATATTGATGCGGTATAATTTTTTTTTTTCGAACACACACCATCATCTTGATTCTTTTGTATTACCAACTCAAATAATTGTGTTAATTTTCAAGCATTAGATTCTCTTAAACGTAGTTTCAACTATCGGAAGAAATTCCGTTAATTCGAAGAATGTTTGGTACCAATTAGTTAGGACTAGGCGTGATTCAACTGCAACAGAATGCTCTTTCTGCATTGTCCTGCTAAATCTAAACTATTTCGGTAAGGCTTGTGTTTGAATGAAAGACACGTAGACAAGAACAGAAGTGCTGCTCTAAGCTGAAAACAAATGACTTTTACCACATAGTGTTTACACACGGGAGTGTGCAAGCTACAAAGGCACAGTTTATCCTACGAACGTGTGCACTTTTTTCCCCCAGAAATAAAACCCAAGATTTTAGTTTAGGTAAATAACATATAATTTACTGAATGAGCGAATTAAAGTGAACAGTAATTGTCAGCACATATTAAAACCTGGAAATTAAATTGCGAAGTACGATATGTCCAAAAAAGAACTGCCATCATGACTGTGGGATAAGTACACTTGTTCGTGGAACATACAGTATCAGTCTTGCTGCGGTGTTTGCTAGTATACCGTATTTATCTCGAAAACACGAAGCGAGAATGTTCTCGAAAACAACCACAAAAATCAAAACACCTGGCGTCACTTCGAGGGTGGGGGTACAATGACGATGCGGTAAAGTCGTGAGAAAAACACTAGACATGTTAATAGAATCCAGTTACCGCGTAAAGGAGAGCTGTTCCTTCTTAAGTGTAACACTGTTGTTTCAGTGGGGCCGCGTTGGACGATTGGTCAGACCATTCGCCTCCAACAAAGACGATCCGGGTTTGATTTCCTGCGCGGTCGTTACACAAATTTTCGCATGTGGGAATCGTGCCGGACGATGCCGCTGGTCGGCGGGTTTTCTCGGCGATCTTCCATTTCCCCCTTTCCCTTCGTCCCGGCGCCTCACCATACTCACCTCATGTCACCCCTCACCTGAGCTGTAGATCTAGATGTTAAACGTTAGCTAAAATCAATCAATCTCTCTCTCTCTGAGAAGCTTTAGTTTCGAACGTATGTTAGTTATGAACTGAAACATAATCGGGACTTGACAATACAGATTCGCTCTTTTAGTGATTACTTTGTTACATTAAACTTTAAAAATAAACTTTTTGTATAATTTTGTTTATTCTTTACCAAAATTATAACCACAAACATTAGATTATACTGTTTTTTAACTCCTACTTCCGAATAGTCGCATTTATGACAGATATAAAAATGAATACATAACTGTCTTTTACTTTTGTTACGCGCAGCAACACCTTCTCGTAATATTTCCCTCAGAAAAAGTCGGTCAGTAAACACGTTTCGAATTTTGCAACTGTTTTTCAGCTTCTCGCGCTTCAACAAAGGTAAAAAGCTGTAGTTTCCCACGTTGTCCTTCTAAGACTTATGTTTGGTAAGGCGTCGACGGCAGGTAGGTAGGCAGACGACCTTGGGCGGCCTGCAGTCGGGGACGCTGGCTAGCGGCCTAGGAAGTAACCCGCACCATGTGCGCGAGGTAGAAGGTGTGCCAGCTGGCCTGAAAACCCGCGCCCGGGCGTCTCTTCACGCCGGCCAGGAGCACACCTGTTTTTTTTTTTTTTTTTCGGAGATGGCTGAACTTGAGTTCCGTCTAAACTGGCGGCGTAAGACAGAATTTTTCGTCTCAAGATAGACTCATTTGTGTTTATTCATGCCCACCGAGATCACGTCTAAGGGAAAAGGGGGGGGGGGGGGCAAACATTTGCCCCGGGCCTCCTTCTAGAGGCCTCGCTTGTTTTATTGGAAACATAAATGATAAAAAAATTTAAATGATTGGGCTTTTATTAAGTTTACATTAAACTGTGATGATTTCTGTCAAATATATATATATATATATATATATATATATATTTATTAAGTTTAAGTATATGTAAAGCCAACGTCATTGATATCTAGGATTACCGATGTCAGAACTGTAACAACACAACCAACATTTCAGGAAAGTATGAGGAGCCAGAAGATCACATATTATCACAGCATCTAAATAAAAAAAAGGGGGGGATGACTTAGATTTATACTACTCTGGTCCTGCTGCCCACACACATACACAATAGAAACGCTTACGGCAATACGTTCATATCAAATAAAGAGTAGGTTACTCTGTACACGAAAATAAAAATAAACAAATATTGAGACTGGTAACAAGCCCTTTCAAACAGAGATACACTCGTGCACTGAACCGGATAAAAGCCAGTATAGTTACCTCACAGCGGCGTCGTGTCGAAATTATCTTTCTATTTAGTCCTATTGCGACAATCTAGGTAGGCCCTACAGGCCGTTCGGGATAAAGTGAGCACTAAAGATTTAACCTTTGAAAAATATCACTAGTCGTTACTGCATATAATTCAACACTAACTATAGTTGCCTTACTGATAGTAATTGCATGATTGGCAAGCGAATTGCCGAAAGTAGTTCCGTTAGTTGTCCTACTAAAATACAACAATACTGAAATATAATCAAATGAAAACGGCATATTTGTATTTTATGTAATCAACAAACTTTTATTTAACAAACTCCATAGGCTCCTACCGACTGCACAATTTATATTTAACGCAAAACATCATGTGACGTGTCCAGAGAGGATAAACCTTTCCCACCGTTAGCCGTTACGCGCGGAAAGATACGAATTGGCTGAAAATATAAATTTAGCAGGGCTTTTGCGAGTGCCAAAAATTGTTGCAAGGCTTTGAGGATCTTGTAATGTTTTCGTGACATGACGTCAATGGTCGCTTGATGAAAATTAACATTACTTTTTTAAACATCAATATAGTCATCAGAACTTCAATACATATTTTGAAATGACGTTCATAAACTTATCGTAGCTCAAAAATCAATTTTCCAGCTTGAGGTTGCCCCCGGAGTTATGCGCGGCAAAGAGGCTACACTGACTAGCAAGCCTAGAGCCGTAGTTGATGCTACGTGTACGGCGATCACAAAGTACATTATTGAACTCTCGATGCGCTTACCATCAACTTGAGGAGTAGATTTTGTGTTAAAACTGAAAAAATGCTGTTGCAACGAACATAACGTATATACGGGGCCCATAGAATTTCCTGATGTCACCCCGACGGCATGAAGAAAGTAAGCCGATAGTTGTATTCCGACTTTTAGTTGACCAGTGGTGCAAGGTTTTACTTCCAACTGTTTCTATTTTTAAATTTATTAAAAAGGTAACGTTGAAATACTGCCAAACTACATAACCAGTTAACATTAAAATTTTTTCCACGCAATTTTTATTGCGAGAAAAATGATTCCGATTAGCAACCTAATGTATAAATTTTATTAAAATTTTAGTTTTACTACAATTTAATATTTAAATTTTGAACTCCGAAAATTCTTTTCGCTAATTTATTTAGAGTAATTTTGCACTAACACAATACTGTTTCTAAAACCACTGCAATATCCTAAACATTGAGAACAGTTTCTCCTTTCAACATCCTTAATACGGCATTTAGTATACATTTATGGTTAACGCATTTCTTTTCTTCTTTTTACTCCCTTCTGCACCCGTTCCACCATCTTTTCCTGTCTTCTCTTAAGGTCTATACACTTATTCAACATATGACTTTACGTTTCCGTTTCTTTAAGTATTTCGTCAAAACACTATACAAACGTAATGTTAAAGTAAAGACAGTTGAAAAACGATTGAGAATTTGTTTTTTCAAACGGAAATATTATTATTTAAATAATTATATACTTACCATAAAACATATTACATATACATTTAAAAAATAAGCTCAGATATCAACATATTTTCTATTTATAATATTTTGCAGAACACAAGCAACGCCATCCATTGACGAAACTTACAGCGCATTTACAAATACTTTTCAAATGCTATTTACAAGGTTTTCCGAATACATTTAAGACATACCTATTATATTTTTCATGAAATCCTAGTAATGAAGAAAAATGATACTTGGAAAGAAACATTTTGCATTGTAACAGACATAATCAGCTGGTTATTCGAAAACGGCCATCTTGACTGAATTTGGGTTATCAGTTTATCAGAAACGGAAATCAAGGCTGCTTGACTTTACATTTGGCGACGCCATTGCTTACGACCCCATAAAAAGCTATGTAGGATTGAACGCTATATTAAAGTCAAATGTTAAAGTTAAATGCTAAAGTTTTCAATTGTGTTGTCCTCTCTGTACCACAAAATGACTGTATCTCACGCGCTTTCCACCATATTCGTGCTTCCTCGCAGTTACAACGAAAAGCAAATTACGTGATCGGTTGTTAACAAATAACAAATGTTAGCACTTTAGCCAAACTGTAAAATAGAATTGAAAAATATCCATCAACGTTACACACAGAAATCTGAACGAGAATGTGAAGAGCGCTGAAATTTGTACCGAGAAATTCGGTTGCGACACAGTACCAGAACGCCCATGCTTATGACGTCACTGTGATATAGTGTGTCAACATGCTACCGCCTCATCTTGGTGATTCACTGAACATCCTCTCATTCTTCAAACTAAGCGTCCTTTGAGCTGCCGAGTGAAAAGCGCACAGCCCACATAATTACAATGCCTCCAAGTCCCTACAAACATTTCAAATCCCAGCTAACGATTAATTTATGTTATTCCTTTATTGTATGTTTCTGAAGAATAACTTCTGAGGCGTAGAGCTGGATGATTCGCAAATCGTTTTCTAAAAAAAATGTCGCAATATAAAACGCAAATATTAGTACACTGCGACGGACATTCAAAAGACATGCTTCCAAATTACTTACCGAATGTCATACTTGCTTTTTGGATCATCTGCCTTGAAGGGTTGACAAGCTAAGTTCCCCCGTGGTAATTAGTTTGTTGTATCCACACGTAAAAACGTCTACAACTTGTCAGGTATTTATGGAAGAATCACTATGATGCAAAGACATCGACATCTCAACAGGTTCGATAAATAGCAAGGGTTAATGGAAATGAAATATAACGTCTTTTCACCCCGTTAGGAGCAGAATTTCGGAAAAATGTCGGAATAACACTTTATATATTTGCATAAGTATCCAAATGAAATAAAAATGACGATAACTCGTTGGATTTAAGCTACGACGACGATTCACTGCGGCGGCCGCCGGACCTGGCTAGCACACGAACTGCGTACTGCGTGTTCGGAGCTACGTTTTTTGCCTCGGAGACCAGTAAACGTGCGTCTAAAATGCTTATCAACGCATCACGCACATTGGAAGCATTATTTTAAAGCCCTCAAATTTGACTAAAATACTATTTTTCAAACGGTTGTTTCTAACAGGATTCGTTCAAAATTGACGTCTACAGCTACACTGGACTTTGCTGCAGTGACGGGTTCAGTAAAATGATAGGGTCACCGCTGAAAGTCTGACAGTAAAACCAATTTGGCGGTAAAACTGCGCGCGTGTTTGCGACATTGGGCGTAGAGGCGATATCACAAAACATGTGCCGGCCGACGTCGCTCGTAGCGCCTCGCCGATTTTCGCCACACAAACAAACCCTTCACAAGGAGACGGCCATAAAAATCCATTCAACACATTTACATCTCCGAGGTGTCGAACTGAGAAAAATTCAGACATTCCTTTTAGGGTATTTACGTGATCATCCTGGAAGCGAATATCAACTCAATATTTCGACGAGTTCGAGATATGACGGAGAGTTGATAGACAACACTTTCAAGTCTTTCGACCCTTTTGTATGCCAAATTTAGAAAAATTCAGAAATTAAATTTACACATTTTTATAGATGTCAACTGAAGTGAAAATCACAAAGATAGCCCTTCCTTCGGGTCCGAGCTATATCTACGACCGATTGAATGAAAGAATATTTCACCCTTTAAAGTGATCATATATCTAATAAAAAATACTTCACAGATATTTAAGCAAGCATCATCCTTAGGGAAAATCATAGCGATATCTAAAAAGCAAACGGGTTCCATACAGCTTGTATCTATGATACAAGTATCACTCCTTTGGGTAGAATTTGGGGGGAAAAAAACCTGAAATAATTGTTGATCATTAATGTACGCAGAATAATCCTGAAGCAAAGGGCAGCCTACTTCGATATCTCGATTGGTTAGTATATACAAGATAATTCGAAAACATATTTCCCGTATTCTCACCCCCTATCGCCTTGAGGCGAAGTCACCCCCAAAATAAATTTCACGTTTCAAGGTCCGGCAGTTTAAGTAGTAGGCCTACATTGACAAGTGAATATAAAGTCTTGGTGTGGAAGGAGGTGGGTGATAAGAAATGTACCTTTATAAATTAAGAGGGTAAGGAAAGGGGCAGGTACTGCATAAATAGAGACGGAGTGAAAATTACGATGGAAACTTGATAACCTCTGAACAAACTGATGAGTCATTCACTATAATATGAAGTCTGTCTCAATTGGTCATATTTTGACAGCCATCTCACTTGTTTCAAGAGACATTTCTAGGAAAGCAGCTAAATGAAACGGACCAGTGAGTTTCCTGGAAGTCTGTTGAAAGACCCTCGGAAAGTTGGTTTTCTTGAATTGCATTAGCCCTCTCCTAGTAAAGAAGCAATGGAAAAACCCTCGGAGAAGGAATTAGTATTTTATGCACGCTTTCCTACGTTAAGAGCATTTACCGCATTTCCGTGCAAAATGCGGAAAGCACTAAAATGGCGCGCATTGTTTTAGTTTCTTCGTCTAAAATAAGGTACGCAAGTCAAACAAATGCTTCTTTGTTTGGTTCACGTATCAGATTGGCAAATTTTCTTGACAGATCAATCTGAACGGCGGTCTTTAATATTTGGCCCCCAAAACTACGTCGCTAATAGGCTGGCTATACTTTTAAAATCAAAGAAGCAAAGTTTGAATAGTGTTTTTTTATAAATACTGAGAATAAGTTACGCAGCTTCGCGTAAAACAGATGACACGCGCCATAGTTTATGCGTTAGGCGAGGACTTCTCAACTAACTTGTACAATTTTTACTTGAAACAGTAGGAGATTGAGTTGAAACGACCGTAACTTTTAGGAGGCACGTCGAAGCTACGAGAGAAAAACTTACAGGAACAAGCATCGAGGAGGCATAGTAGCAAGAAAATCTCAGAATGAACGGGTGAGTTCAGTCATTACTCTACTTTCACACACAAAAGTGGAAGATAAAACGAGATAAAAGAGCGTTCGTTAACTTAAGACTTGATGAATTTAACTATAGTCTACTTCTGCATATGGTAGGCCTATTTGATATCATAAAACATACAATTTGTGAGGATTATCGCAACCATCCGGCAAAACGAGAACACATCTTTCTCTACGATTTTCCCGCGGGAATTTTTCAAGTTGCAGTAGTCATTCCCAGATATTAACATCAACAGCACAAATATGCAAAATACAGAAATCAGTTATATTAAATATATACACTCTACGGTTATATGTGACTTACAGCATCAGGCCAGCAGTAGCAAAGAATAACAGTGTCATATCAACTGCGTAAACAGATGGCAGGGACAACTAAAAAAGTAAATGAATGAATTTCGTTTCGCAGACTGTTTTTTTTATTTACGAATTTAGGTGGTATTTTCAGAGTTACAGCCGTCTAAAAAGCAGTTTTGGGCCGTTTTGAGAGGCCCGAAAAAAAGGTTTCTAACAAGAGCGCTGAATTGTTTTTTTTTTTTTTTTTTTATACATTTACTAGCGTAGTTTCAAGTGCGTCGCCTTTGCTTAGATGAACGTAATATGAATACGTTTACTTCGTGTAAAAAATTATACACGTTAACACGCTACTACAACATCCTTGCGCCAGGCGAGGGCTACTCCCTAATTGTGCGCTACTACTTGAGTTATAATACTGTTATAAACTAGCAAAAACCCAGATTACTTATGACTGTCAGCGCAAAAGTATAACACTATAACAGAATACCTAACTTTTCCTGACATGTTTACATTTGTTGGCCATTCCACGAAACCTTAACGCACACAGCACAATAATTTTTATTTTGGACATGTTTAGATAGATCAAGACCGGCTTTCAAGCTGTATTCGGATGATTGATGACGAACTGACGGATGGATCAGTAGTCGTACCTATATGAATGGATAAATTAACGTAGTCATGATAGAAAAGTAATATCCTATAATATATTCACTGATCTGCAATTGAATGACTAAGTACTTTACAAATATTTTGTTTTCTATCTATGATTCGGAAGTAATACATTTAGTGACAAGGGAACAATTTTCACAGCAGGGACATGCCAACTATTCTGTAAGTGGTGGAAGGGGAAAAAGGAGGCAGTGCGAATAAAATATCTTGCTACGCGATTTGGCACTTTAGTGTGATCGTCCACATTTCTCCCAACAAAAAATTAACCAATTTCACACAGACATGTAACTCTGGGAAAATGTAGAAAAGGAGGCGTGGGAAGAGGAGCTATGTTGTCCCCTCAGGTTTACTTAGGCGACACTCTTGCCCCACCTCTCCGTCTGATTGTTGGCACGGCAATTTTCGCAGTATGCTTTGATACAACGGTAGGTAGCCGCGACTTGTCAATTCAAGTGTCCATACACACGTGCGTGCGTGTGTGTTTGTGTGGGTGGGTGTGCGCGCGCAATTGGACATTATTTCAACAGCAAATCACACTAAAACAGAATAACAAATTCTGGAACTGTAATTGGATGTAGTTATGCAGAAATGAACCAATTCACAAAGTAATTTATTTTGAGATAATCACATGAAGTATAAGAAGAAGATACGAAGTATATTCTACAAAAAGAAGAAGTATTAAATCATAATATTTGAATTAAATAAAGTGGCCAGAAAAACCAGGTTTTACAAGGTTTGTATGGACATAGTAGACTTTGACCTTGAATATCTCCGCTCCAGTGATTTGTGGATTGGTTCAATTCTGCATTACTCCATCCAATTAAGCCTGTAGGGTTTTTGGCGACTGCAGAAGTACAGAGCTACTAGTCACACCGTGCGGTTGGTTATTACGAGTAGCTACGGCAAGCCATGGATATTCACACACCGAGGTCACACATGACGGTTCTTCACGGATACAGTAAACAACTAATCTATTCTACACTCAAAAAATGAGTGGCCGATTAGATAACTCAAGGGGTTACGCCGATACGGCTGATAACGTATGAAAATTCAGAACAAATTATCTGCTTTCTCGCAGCGTTCCAGTTTATGATATATGGATCCGTCACTTCCCCTTTTCCCCGACGAAAGACTCCAGGAATATACTTTTATGCTGTAGCTGTGTGTGTATGCACACGCGCGTTTTAAGATAATTAAGTCAGCGCTTAATATTTAGTTCTTTAGCGATGGTAAGAAGGTGACAAGCAGCGCTGGAATGAAAGGGCGGAGGAAACAGGAAATCCCCGAGGAAACCCACTCATTGTGTGCGTTATGTATGTTGTATGCTGGGTGCTTATTTTCAAAATGGCGGTAATTTGAAAAATTAGGGCACTATGTTACATCAAGGGAACCATTGGACGGAATGACATATTAAATGTATTATTCTGTCAGTTCATCGTCTACGCAGCATTGTATTTGGAAAGCAATAACGTTGTAGATCCACAATTTTGAAATCTAACACAATATGAGTAGGCCTACATATCAAACACCATTCCATTTCGGAAACAACTGCACTTGACTGGCGGGCCGAGAGGTACACTCGCAGGCAGATCTTTAGCGAAACACAAACAAGATTTTACCAAAATCGAATGTACGCATTATTTCTAGCTCGTGGGCCGTCTACTGTATGTGTATGGAAATACAGTACTTGGAAACTTATATAACCTACGAACACGAACATTAAGAAAGGCGAAAATGGTAATATCGTTACTACACATATACATGGCAGCGCGTCTTTGAGGATTCAGAAACAGTCAAAAGTGTACTTCTGTTATTAGATTATTATAGTAAAAATAATCTATGTATACATATTTATAGAATATTGCGAAGTTTACATACTGTGTCGCATGTACCTGGGAATCTCGTGTAGGACGACGCTGTTGGTCGGCGGGATTTTTTACGAGATCTGCATTTCCCCTCCGCCCTTCATTCTGGAGCTGCTCCGTACTCATCTTATATCACCCCTCAAGAAAGCTGAAAACCTAGCTGGCCGCCATGTTCAAGTCACCGAACTATGTGCGGACGGCCGATACAACTCGACTTGAAAACTACTCTATGTACGTTGAGTGATGTCTATGGAACAGCATTCAAAGAGTTTTTCATGTGTGTTTCCCCGTTCAGGTCCGCCACAAACATTTAAAACCTAGGTTATGCATGACGAAAATGGCGCAAATGGGTTTTTTGCGGTCCTTTTTAAGTATAATAGTCTTAGTTGAGAATACTTAACAAGGTAAATGGGTGCACAACACATTTTTATGTCAAACATTACGTCATAAATTGTTACACAAGTCACTACTGAATGTTTCATACAGGCGTGGTGGTATTGACGAGAAAACTGTATGCCAGTGCAACTAGGACGAAGCGTGAGGTGCATAGTGTTAGTTAGCACTTTTAGGCCTCAAACGCGAAAAAACCGTTCGCCCAGAACGCCGCCTAAGAAGTGTCCGTTGCAAATAAATTAGCACAATTTTAGGATGATTTGTTTATTCTAACTTCTCAAGGAATAAAATACCGACGACAGTAAGACTTTTTTTTGAGGCAAAGAGAAAAAGTCGTATCTTTGATACGAAGTTTTAGATACTGGAATATCAATGCGATTATAAAAAAAAATTATTTCTGCGAAATATTGTAATACATAGCTATTTATTTATAATACATATTCTTCTATTAAACAAATAATTGAACTATAGTAACGTAGACGCGTTCTCCGTGAACGCATATACGTATTAGAAGATTTTAGTAACTAATTTTTGTGAGAAACCCGACTAAGTACGAAGCGTGTTTTCGTACTTTTATGTCCTTATTTCTCTTCTACACTAACAGATACTCCCCTTCGGTCAATGTCACCCCTTGTTTCCACCCTCAATGTGTCTTCTAGACAAGAGCACGCCCCTAGTGTACATCAAGTGTACGCCGCCGACCGACACTCAGGACTCATTTATGTACGGACGCCAGTTTCTACTTTTTCAGCAATATCAATTTTTTACGTCTAAACGTGATCGGATATAAAAAATCTGTCTGGCAGTTTAGTTTAAAGTCGTCTTCTCCATGTTGGCTGAAATTTTTTTCAAAGCAGTAAACACTACGATTTTAGTTAATTATGTGATTAACGAAATTCTGATTAGTTGGATTTTTAGTCTAAACCGTACAATTTCTTGCTTTGAAAAAAAAAAAATAGCTATCACAGAATATACCATTTTTAAAAAAATGCCAGACAGATTTTTGATATATGCTCTCGTTTAAGTTTTTAAAACAATTATTATTGCAAAAACACTAGAAACTAACTCATCCCTCTTCAATCACATTCCGGGTGAAAACATTACAATATCGTTCAGCAAGTTGTTTTCCAAGGTCGGTCGTGAACCCAGCAAAGAGACGCACAGTGTTCGGCGACGGTCTGTCTTGGTCGAGCTAGCTTTGAGTGGCGCATATGAAGCTGCATAAGTCGAGCGAGGCCTTGCGGAGCACTTAACTGGTATTTAGCACGTCCGGACAACAGTTGTACGCGAGGCACGGCACAGGCAGATGCAAACAAGACGACCTACAGCCCCGTGGGACACCAGCACATTACACGGTCTGCATCCAGCATCTGGTAGGCTGCATCGCGACACGTGTGCGTCGCGAGAAGCACGCCTGAACCTCGCCCTCCACCAGGGCATTATGCTAACACACATTGCCTTGGTTAAAAAAAGGCGCCCTCCTTAAAGTGCGTGATAGATAAATAAACGCTGAAAACATCAATTGATTCCTACGCTTTTTTCGAAGCCAATACGGATAAAATACTCAATGCCAATCCTAGATAATGGTATTTGCCAACTTTACTAGTAAATATTTATCCAAAATTACTATTTCGTTACGCGTGATCTCTTGCGCCGCAGTTAAATGCACGAGGTTCCGGCGTCAGAGATTGTGCCTCAGAAGTTCGTAACACTGGAAACAATTTTGTTTAAAACGTAGGTTAAAACTATTGTCTAGGATTGCTATTGTTTAACTTTCGCAAATTAGCTTCAAGAAGCCTACACTTATAGATTAATGCTTTTAGCGTTGTATTGTGTGCCACGCCCTCTTAACAAAACAAAATAAAGAAATAAAGTAAAAGACAGTCCTCGCCCTCCTCTCTACTAGAAACTTCACCCTTCCTCTGTTTCCAGTTCACTTATTTTTAATGCATGTAACTGCTGGGTGGTTACACTCTTTTCTGTCGAGAGGGTTTTTTACGGTGTCTATGCCGGCTTTTATAGATTAAGCTATAGGTACACTTAGGGAGGTAGCCATGACCCCAATCGCGGCCATGCCTGACCAATCACCCTCTGCCGCGACGCACGCCCCCTCGTATGAACTCTCTCCCTCGTAGGCGTATATACGGGGCTCAGCTCTGAGACGCACTTAGGTCCCGTTCCTCCCCCGGACATCCACCATAACACATTGGATAAGGCTAGGTTAGGAAAAAAATTAGCAAACCCGACAGAGGGTGCTCGCCGTTAGGGGGCCGAGATTCAAAATGGGAAATTTACTATACGAAATAGTACACATCTTCGGCCTACTAGTTTTAAATTCAAATTGGCAGCCTACCTGCAAACATCAGCGTATCGCAGAAATAATTATACTAAGCACACGAAGGTAAACAGTCAATGTTTTCTACTTAGTTACAGTAAATAATAGGGGATCCACCACTTGTATGGTCTAGCATACCGCGAGGCTTGCGCTTTGTAAAGGTGACGTCATTAAAACAATAACATGCATGCTTTACGTTCCATGGGTTAAGCGCAGAAGTGTTTAAAACGAACATCTTGATTGTATTGGGCTCCGAATCAAATTGTAACCGAACTTAAACCCAGACATGACCCGTGGAAGAGTGGATGCGAGCCACCAATAATTCTTCACCGCGTGTATCTCCCACACGGCACCGACAAACACACGGTCACAATTTCGATACGGAGGGGAGAACGGGACGAATTGGTTACGATAGTTAAAATTCTGTGAAACTTGTTGCAATACAAGTTTCAAAATTGTCATATTTTTGAAATAAGCAGTATTTACACGATAAAGAAATTCCATGGATATTAATTTAGGGGTCTGAATGTAGTTATATTCAATATTTTATGATAAAATTATAAGCAGGAGCAGCAGAACATTAAACATATGATTGTAGGCGAATGAAATATCAGATTACAGAGAAATTTCATAACGGACTTCAACCAGTGCATAGGGTACCACTACGACAATTAATATCTTAAAATATGCAATGCAAAATATATTGTGTTAAAATGCTCATAACTGAGTTTAAACAAAAATTACTTTCCCACTGTCATCGTGATTATCACATTTCTTTTAATGTTAAGTCCCAAAACTACAAAAAACCATTAAGGCCTGATTCACAATGCGCAGTCGGCAGTCAGCAGTCCGCTGTCAGAGATTAATACGTACCGTAAGATGTGTGTATTCACAATGTGCAGTCCGCAGTCGAGCAGTCCGCAGTTCAGCAGTCGGAGATGGCGAACTTTATCTCTGACTGCTGGACTCCCGACTGCCGAAAAATTCCAACCAATCAGGCGTTACTCTCGTAATCACGTGATGTAAACAAATATTGTTTTAAGAGATTATGTATGGTTCTAAAAGTAAACTAAGCAATTTTTCAAATTTAAAAACAATATGTTCAAAACATGGCCAATTATTAAATAGCAGTTTTTAAAAATAATGAAAAACCATAATGACTTCTGGGCTGCATACTGTGAATTGTATTCGACTGCTGACTGCCAACAGTCGGCTGTCGGCAGTCGACTGCTGACTGCGCACTGTGAATCAGGCCTTAAACTCAGAAAAAAAAAATTGGCACTTGGAACAGACTTGTTAGCATATATTCGGTTAAAGCGCAGACGGATGTACCGAACAGAACTAAACACGGAAGCTTGAAGTTTAATCGTTCATATGTTATACTGCCTATCATTTGTTATATCTTTTATGAAAGTGTGCAATTTTTCAGTTTACAATTCGCAGCGGTTTTGATCGAAATTCACCCACACTACAGCATAATTTTCCATTCGCTGCACACTTGTGAGGAAACAAGAACTGAACCAAACAGAAATACGATTTTTTCCCCACACTAAACTGTAACGTTCATACGTCTGCTAGTCAAGTCCAGAATTATATCAACCCTACTAAAGAATTAAATCAGAAAGGATGACTTTGTATTCAGGACGTATGGAGATGAATACAAACGGAAATACCACAACATCCATGAATGAGCACACGGTCGACTGCTAATGTCAAACTATGTCAGTGAAATGTTTCCATTGCACGATAATACTGGTTTCGTATTAATACATGGAACGGGAGGTTCAAATAAAACTGATACAAGAAAAATTTTCCCGAATAAAAATACACTAATTGAATTTGGTTGTCCCTGACAGGTACTTAATTAAAATACGAAGTAATACGATCAAAGCAGCAATGTGGAAAATCCTACCCCGTCTAATTTTTCTGATGCCCTTTAAAATTAATTTTTGCTACAAAACAGGCAGAATTAACAATCACAGAGGTGGACAGGAAGGAAGGGATTTTTTTTTATAAAACCACGAATGTTCTTATGTGTAGCTAATGGTGCTGTGGCATTGCATACTTATACTACGACTTGGGCTACTATCCGTGCAAAGCAAAAACGTGAGATAGAAACATTTTTTTATAATACACATCGAAATATCTCTTTTTATACCTGATTATCAGAATAACTTATCCATATTTCGTATCGATTGAGGTTCACCCCTTTAATGTTTGGTGAGAAACTAACTAATCTGGTCTCCAATCTGGCGTGTTTTTTTGAAAAGAAATAAAAAATTGCACCACAGTTCGAATCATTCTCCTCCTTTAACCAACTTGTAACGAATATTTACATTAACAGTTATTGAGAAAAACTTTTTATGATACAAATAATTTTTTTTTGTACGTGGGAAGTAAATTATTGAAATTAACGACACAAATACGTACCAACGACACAAACACGTACCAACACAATGATTAAAAAAATATGATGCACGCTTGATATTTTAAATCACCGTTTCAAATATAGTGTTTTAAGTACATACTACAGTATGAAGAAGACTGGCATTAGCGGAATAAAAAGAAGGGAGTTGTGGTGTTTGAAACTTTAGTGCGTAACTAGGGCACTAAAAATACATCACTACAAGAGTTACATTAGTGAAGAATGAGTCTAGCTATCACTGCCCGCATAGTTGGTTAGCATGCTGGGCTTGGCACATGGCGACACGTTATGCTTGGTACAGCGTGTTCAGGAGTCAGACTTGCAAACAATCTTTTGAAAGAACTGTGCAACGGGAGTGCATGAATGGATTTATTTGCTTGGACATACTCCATTGCGAATATTTCGCAATGGAGTATGTCCAAGCAAATAAATCCAGACTTGCAAACAATCGTTAATCACTCAGATTATACGACAAAAGTCTCACTATTTAGTTCATATACAGCAAAGACGAATAAAACCATTATCCAGGTTCCGGTACGGGTGCCGATCGTGTTTTTCTACTTAGACGAAATCGTGCTATCCTACGACAGAATACTGAAGAAAAAAATATTCGAAAAAAATCCTAAATTAACTTTGTACTTATTTCCGTTCAACTTGTATTCGTTGTCCGACACCATTTCAGCTTATATTTTTTTAAAAACATTCTATAGATTTCGCACAAGACCATGGCAAGGCCAAAATATTATAATGTTTTCTTTACTTGCCCAGGATAAAAACTTAAAAACTAACTATACTACAGACAAGTTAATTCACGGATAATTAAAATATATGAGTCTAATGGCACTTGTAGCTATTTTTATGGTTTCAATGCCAAAACATTTCGACGCGTCATAAGAGACATTTCGGTACGTACATGAAGATATAAGATGTTTGCGATAAAGTAGTCCTGTCTTACAGTCATAACTAAAAGATATATTTTTTTATTGTGGCATCAGACAGTAAATTTAGATCATGGCACAACCCTTAAAGAATGCATATGGTATATTTATTTTAAAAACAAGCTATTGCCCGCGATTTTGTTCGCGTGGTTACCCGTTCAATACTTTTTGGAGTCATAGTTCAGTCCAAGTACTCCACACGATCTTAAATAAATCGTAAAATATGTATTTTATATTTTCAATATCTTCTCAAAAACTAAAGTTTTCAAAAAAGAAATTTAATAAAAGTATTTGATAGGCCTACACACTTTTCGGTACTTCAAACTTTATAAAAGTGAAATTGATAATAATATTAGAAGTAATAAATTAACGTGATATTTTATTTTCTAAAAGAAATACCGAATAAAACATTTTTTTTTTTTTTAAATTTTAAAGGCTGCACAGTTATAAGGTTTATTTGCGCCCATTTTTAGAAAAAAATGTAAATGAGAAAAATTTTCATAAAATTCAGGGGTATACCTTTTTTGCCCCCCTTTTTTCCCTTAAATTATTTTATTATTGTAAATACTCGTGGGCGCACGTCCAGTTCACCAACCTTTATCGCAACTGGGGCCGCTGTGGCCAAATGGTCAGAACATTCGCCTCTCAACCAAGACGGTTCGGGTTCGATTCCCGACGTGGTAGGTACCCGGATTTTCGCATGTGGGACTCGTGCCGGACGATGCCGTTGGCCGGCGGGTTTCCTCGGGGATCTCTCGTTTCCCCCGCCCTTTCATTCCGGCGCTGCTCTGTACTTACCTCATATGTCACCCCTTATCATAGGTAAAGACCTCGAAGGCTGACCAAAATCTCTGAACCGCCTATGTCCATATTCGCTGTGAAACATATGCCTTTCGTAGGCGAGTTCCTATTTTATACGGATAAACACAAAACACTAAAAAATTGATACTTTAACGTGTGATTATGCAAACACTAAGATGTTAACTCTCTTGACCGAACGAAAATGTTAACAATGGATTAAAGTAAAATAATATTCGATACAAATAAGAAATAGGCCCTAACACATGTTTAACTGTTGAAGAGCATTTAAGAAAGCATTTATAAAACAAGGAGACGCAATACTACCGAGTAAGAACTGTAATTCCGAGTATGGGAGGCGGAGTGATAATTGAAAATTGCACAACTAAGAAAATATTGTTGTATATAGGTGCAATACTTCTGCTAAAATAAGGAAAACAGTTCAGTTTCGTTGTGGTATTTGTCTGGATTGTTGCTTTAAATTTTTTTTCTGTACAATGAGCAAAGAACATTTCACTTTTACAGAACATATTGTTGCTTCTACAGAACAGTTGTACGAACAATACAGACAGTATCAGGACAACCGAACAAGACTGTTATGATTTTTAACATAAGTATGGTTAACTACAACAATACATGTCTTTCAGAGCCAGTTGTCAAAGCCAATAGAAAAAAAAAAGTTTTGCTAACTTTTTGAGCGATAATTCTTCCCAGGTGGCGTAATTCTGGGGCTGATTGCAACGCAAGAGATTACAACAAACCAATTAGTTACTTAGGAAGAATATTGTCTTTTATAAGCTGACAAACATCAAACATACCGACTTCCAGAAACACGTTAATTTAAATATATTTTTTGACGATTGACGTACATATACTATAAAGTTCAGAAGGTTCTAAGTTAGAAGCATACGATCCATCTAGTGCCGGAAGCGTCTTCCAGCGGCTGTGAAAACGGTGTGGATCCTCGTGGCATGTAACCTGCAGTAAGCGAATACAACTAGACGCTGAGTGAGCCTTTGTCAGAGATTAACTGGTAACAACACTAATTACGGAGCGAGGCACGATAAGGAGAAGTTTTATTGCGGCTACGGTATATATAGTTTTCGCTTCGATCAAAAAGAAGGTAGAAATGAAACCATGATGCCTGGCGACTCTTAGGTTAAGGGCATTAGTGGAAGCTATGTACTTGATTTTCTAAGTTATGATACAATGCACGTTCAATTTACTAACACGTTACATAACCTGTATTTTAATATTTTGAAAATTAATTTGAATGGCGTTCCCTAGGCCAAACTTTACAGCCACTACACAAATTAAAGTATTAAAATTAAAGTGCTCTCTTCTCGCCGCAATCAGGGATAATTAGTAATGGATTGAGCTACGCAGAATCAAATTTAATATGATATTCCTGATTGTAATTTAAAATATAGATTACATAACTGTCAGAAAAAAATATTATAACATACTGGCTACTTACTACTACTGACGGGTTAACATCAGCATATAAGTAGCTCAAGTCAAATAAAGATTTAATTTTCATTTTCTCACTTTTTAGGTATGACGCGACATAAAACACGTCTTATGTAGCTGGCGTTCTGAACGTGTCTCGTCACAGTTTCCAATTTCGTTGTCAGAACATGTAACTTCCAAGCGGGAACCTCGTGCAGTAAAACTATTATTTTCCGTTTTCCATGACTCAATGTACTTGACTTAATCGTTAAAGCACAACTTAGTTTCTGAAGTTCATCGTAGGCGTATTCGAGTGACAAGACACGTTCTGTCCTTCCATGAAATCACGATTCTACAAACGATTTGGCCGGCAAATTTTCAAGAGAACTATTACGAAACTAAGAAGTAATAAACAGGCTCTTATAAAACAGACGATATGAGATAAGATAAAAAAGATTAGATGCATTAAAATCCATTGTTACCAGATTTAACTAGGTCATGTGAGAAAAACACGTCCATGAGAGAAGTGCTCTCATCATTAGAGCGTAGAGTAAATGACTGCAAAATACATTTATAAGAAAAAAAAAGCGGGAAAAAGGAATGGAGTGAAAACACGTAACGATGCCATTAACACTGCTGTGGCTGCATACAGTAGGAAACCCACTAATGAAACTTCTCTACACTTCCATTTACTCTTAAACTAATTCAGCACAGAAAACAATTAACTATTGTCACATGTGTTAATAATTACATTCCCACCGCATATTACCGCGACGCCTTAAGGGTGTGTAAGTTCGATGAAATCATAATTTTATATTTTTATGAAATATTGTTAGTTTCGCAGACGATACTTGTGAGTACATTTTACTCTTATGAAACAATTTATATACCATAGTTTTATAATAACGGCGCGACAAAGCCAAAATTTGCTTATTCTATTGCCATGCAAATGGTGAAAACCAACTGACCAACATAAACAAAATAATTCACTGTGATATAACATCCCATGAGCTATGCAACAAAGTATTTAAAAGACCACAACGTAATATTTAGAATGTTGTAAAAAATCGTAAAAGTACAGGAAAAAAGTTGAAAATTCAGTTTTTTTTAAATACAAAAATTGTTCACCGGATTTTTAAAAAATGTTTTATTACGTAGCCCGTCATATGTTATGTCACTGTGAATTATTTCATTTACGTAAGCCCATTGGTTTTCACTATTTTGACTTTGAAGCACCATAAACGAACTTCTGAGGCACAATTTCAGACGCCGGAACCTCGTGCATTTAACTGCGGTGCAAGAGATCACGCGAAACGAATTAGTAATTCTGGATAAATATTTACTCTTATTGGCAAATGCAATTATCTAGGATTCTCATCGAGTATTTTATCCATATCGCCTTCTAAAAAAGCGTAGAAATCAATTGATGTTTTCAACGTTTATTTATCTACGACGCACTCTTAAAAAGGCAATCATCGTTGTGGAGACGATGTGATTACACAGTCTTAAAAAGTCCTTGTATCACACACTTCTTACATTGCTCTAATTCGCGCTGTAGTTGGTCTAACTGGCCGACTTTCATTACTCTAAAACTTACGGCACTCGGAAAACTGGCAGTGGTTTGGGACATATTGAAATAAATTACAGAACGCTCTTTTATTTACTTCATTCATATTTCCGAGAAAAAATAATAAAAAAAAAAAAAAAACAACTATTACAACTCAAAATGATGAAATACATAACTCTGGAAAATATGAAAATTATATTTGTAAAATGATAACTGCTGAAACTAATAAATTAATCAAAACCGATAGTACAAAGTTCCTATACACCAAATAAACCTAGCGAGGTGGCGCAACGGTAACACGTTGGACTCGCAATCGGCAGGGCCCGGGTTCGATCCCCGGCTCCGGCCATCCTGATTTAGGATTTCCATGGCTTCCCGAAATCGCTCCAGGCGAATGCTTTAACACAGGCCATAGACGAATCCTTTAGCTCTTGTGTTTTAAAACTGTGTGCACCGTCTCTAGTGGCCTCGCTATCAAGACGTAAAACCCAATAAAATAAAAAATTTATTCATAGTAAAAATTACTATATTGAAACAAAATGATGTACAACCATACTTTGTTTGACAGCAAACTTTCTATCAACATAATTTGACAATAAAGTTACGAGCAACATCACAGCGAACACTGTTGCGCGTGGATGTCATCATGCAGTTTATAAGCGCATCAGTGTCACCCTTAGCAGGCCACATTTTCTTTTGCGCATCAAATACGTACACTTCCTTATGCATGGACTACTCTGTATATCCACACAACACATTTGAATAATCCACTCAAACTGCGTCCTCGGGAGGCAAGGTTGTAAAGACTGAGAAAATATTTTCGTTCTTCCAATCATTCAATCAAGGTTACGCCATCTGCACGGAGCACGTGTTACTAACGTTGATAATACTGTAATGGTTACGTGATCTGTTGTTTTTATACACTAGGTTTAAAACAACCAGTTGTCTATCAAACATTACTTTTGTCTTATTTACAATGTTTCTAATCGAAGGCTATTTAATCACTGCGGAATATATTATCTTTGAGGTCAAATTGCATTCGAGTCAACCATAAAAATAAACGAAAGAACTCTGTCACAAGAAAGTATACTGTGTCCGGAATTCTACTTTAATGTCCCCAGGAACGCATCTGACAATTAAAATGCTAGTGACAATAGAGGGTGGACATTTTACTGTTCTATCTTCGCCACAATACTCAATTTATGAATGTCTTGCCGTGTTTAACCCTGTATTGCACAATAATTGTACTTTACTGCACCAAGTAAGGTGGCGCAGTGATATAACACTGGGCTGGCATTTGGTAGGACCCGGGTTCGATTCACGGGCCAGCTTTCCTGATTACTGCCTTGTATGGCTAACCACTCTAGACTAATGTTGGGACGATTCCTTAATACAGGCAATGGCCGCTTCACATCGTCTTCCTGAGCCACTGGTCCCTTATCTAATTTCTTTGTCACCAACGACAAGATAGGCCCGCCCCTACATACGTCCAAGATTAGGTTATATGATCAGCAAATAATGAAAACAGGATCACCAGTTTCATGCAACCTGCATCGTCGTTCTTCAGAAAACGAAGACATACTTTATGGTCTCATTTTGAGCCAAACATGCCTTGCAGGAATTATTCGCGCAAGGTCAGCATCTTGCGCAGGTTTAGCGCTCATTTTTGTGAAAGATGCGTAAGTAACGATATAATCAGAATTGCAAAAGGAGTGGGGTGTGATCATGATAATTTCAAGGCCATGGCCCCGTTAAGGGTGATTGATCCCTGTCAGATCAGTTTTATGGTTTTTCTTATAAATCAGAGAATAGACACATTGTTTCACTTTTTTTCACGCTCACATGTGATAGTTTATTGTTCCATTCACTTTTTGGAATCCATGTGGCATTGTTTCTGTTAATGTTGCGGCCTCTGTAGTCGCTCCCGTAAATAAAGCAATTTTTCCTTTTCAGCTGTTTCCCGTTGCAAAATAATGAATATATTATGGTTCCAGCAATTACAGAAAATCGATTAAGTTTGTATCTATGGCCTGTCATGACAAAAATTTTGATACATCGACTTGAATAGAATAGTAGTTATTGAGAAAAAAACTAATAAATCCAAGGTGGTTGGGATCAATATCCCTTAAGAATCCACAAGATAAGTTACTAGACAGACGTAGCAGACTGGGGAAGACCGGAGAAGACCGGAGAAACGCCCGCCGCTACTTGGGTTCTCCTAACACCGCTACAACCATAATTCTGACCAAGTAATGGGGTGGCAGCCCATCACCAACCACCAAGCCAGAGACGAATGAGGGATGA
Organism: Medauroidea extradentata; assembly: GCA_003012365.1. NCBI lineage: Eukaryota > Metazoa > Arthropoda > Insecta > Phasmatodea > Phasmatidae > Medauroidea > Medauroidea extradentata. The sequence continues at coordinate 5,854 of PNEQ01123242.1, read as the reverse complement.
CATGAAAAGAGATCCTACAGATGGAGCTGCGGCGGAATGCAAAGACGGGGTAAACGGGAATACCCCGAGAAAAACAGCCGGTCAACGGAAACGTGCACCACATACGAAAAATCCGGGAACAACCCCGCCAGGGATCGAAACCGGATTCGCCCTGGTGGGAGGTGGGTAACAGCGGCCCAGGCAAACACAAGACATTAACTGACATAACGAACAACTCCGACAATATTGGATGTAACAACGGCCGACTTGAGCAGTGCCGCGTCACTGTTGCCAACCACGCCATCCCAGTGAAACGTGCCAAGTTCTACAGAGATCAGTACATCCACGCTGAAATCAATAACTGATCTACTTTAGGGTAAGAACTTATAGTTAGGGCGGTAAGACGGCGCCATGCAAGTAAAATGTTTAAGGCGTGGCTAAGCACATTTTTCAACGTTTAAAACTAAAACGGACTTTTCACTTACATTAGTAAAAAAAATTGTAAAGTTAATTTTTCTTTAATATATCGCGAACTCGAACCAAAATACGTATAGACATACATCAGACATTGCTAAACTGCGAGATCGTTAACATCATACTCTGCAATTGTTGTAAAATAACACCTTTCTCTTTCTCAAAATATTGGAATAATACTAACGAATACATCTGAAATTAAGAGCGCTACATAACATTTCAAGGCACTTAACGAGCAACAGGCGTGGATGGTAAAAAAATTAACAGATTAGGAAAAATTACACAACATTTATGTTTGTAAAATACCATTTTCCTTTTGATAACCTGGACACTATATAAGACCACAAACACATCTGCAGATACTAGATAAACACATACCAGTGGGTGACCCCCTTAACCCACCCTTTCTTGAAGCCAATCTTACGAAAACCAATTAGATTCTGTATTTTCTAAATCTAAAATAGTGTGTAGCTACGACAGTTGTGCGTTGTTTCGCTCACCAACAACAGTCAAATTTTCAACCTTGTATTGATGTAACATTGAATAAATCCAAAATAACAAGAATAAAAGCGGAGAAAGTTGTATTGTGTACATTACAATGTACTTGCGTTGATATTTTAAAACGTTGATCGCATGATAGAACAAAATACTGATAACTATACTACCTAGCCAGGCCAGAGAAATTTATGTATGTGTTAAGATGGTCGCCGATCAGTGTGCAGGGTTTATTCGCAAACTGCTCAGCATAGGCTACATAAGCTATGTCTGCTTAGAAATAACATTCAAAGAACATTACACGTGTGTATACACATGTAAGGTCATCCAGTCATCTCTAGTAAACTTTATTTTAACGCTGCAGAAAATTGGTGTTCTTACGGCCCTAGGTATGAAAATCTTGGCGGTACAAGCGTGCACAATACACCTACAACATTACGTCATACAATGATAAGAGCCACCAATGAACGTCTCACAGTGGTGAGTTGTCTGCGAGAAGACTGCATGCCAGTTTTGTGAATAAATACCCACAATTTGGAATTTAATTAGTTCTCACAATAACTTTTATTTCAACAATTATAGCTAACTTACTCTCACGACTTGATGGAATTTTTTTTCTGAAGCTTTACAAAATTTGTACTACTCACTCTTTGTAAATTTTTCAACTAGTAGTCCTCGGGAAGAAGCGAGAATATTATTTTTTCTGCGGATGGCTACTGAAGTGATACTGGTAGTAGTAACAAAAAATTACGAACTACAGCAAATATACGTAGTTATTTATACCCTACATACAGTACCTAAAACTTTACATAATATCTACAGCCCAATGCTGACAGTTGAAGAAATTACATTAATGCAAGTTGGTACTGATACCCTTAACATTCATAAATCGAATAGCGTAAACGCAAATCGAACATAACTCTCCCAACATTACGTTAAATTTTCAGTTGTAATCCTAAAATAGGAAACGTGTGCTAACGAAATCAAGAATTTATTGTAAAATGTTTCAAAGTAATACGCAAGATAATTGTTTTTATTTCGTACAAAGAAACTAATCAGTAAATTAATATAAAAGAGGAACTTAAAAGGGCACATAAAAACAAAATCGTCTAATATGGTGGTGGCGGAGGTAACAGCCGGGAAGTGGGGGGAGGGGGGTTACGACTGAACTCACAGTGTAGACTAAACCCTTCCGAAAGTCTGTTTTACGAAAGCATGGAACAAACACTTGGAGAAAGTAAGCAAATAATGTTGGACCCTGCTATTCAAGCTTCCGTTTTCTACTTTCTACCTTCACATATATACTGTAGTTAACGATGTAACATTTACTTACACGTCGCTTCAAGTGAGATGGTGAAATTACGGTACATTCAGATAAAGAATAGCTGTAACAGACAAATGAATATACCGTGACGGCCGAGAAAATGTCTCCAGGAAAATGTCCGAAAGGAGTATTGTCTGATTGCATAGTCGGAGAAGAGGATATAATGGTATATATATTACAAAAATAATGATACTAAGTAAACAATAATGGTAGACAGAAAATTACTTCCGCGATTAAGTTCGCGATAAAGACAACAATTGCAAATCCCTGATTAGGCCTACATATACGTATTTTTCTTATTGTTAGTTAAGTTTATATCGACTATTAATTAATGTAAACATCAGTGTAAATAATAAAACACTGGGTATAAATTTAAGCATATATTAACACAACTGAGAACATAAAATTAATGTTACGAGACAGCACCACACTGGGCGTGCGACGCACTACCTCTCTTCCCAGGCAACACGAAGAGCTGGCTCTTCTTGTGACGTCAGCCTGACCGGCAAAAGGATTACGCTATAGCCGATATAGATATACGCCTTTGAAGTGCATGTACCCGGAGCTATCCAGGGCTGTTCTGGAAGCTTATCTTAACATAAGGAAGCTTCCGAATCGGCTTTTATAACCGCTAAGCAAGAAGAATGAGCTGGATTGTGTCGAGGCCGTGTAAACCAAAGGCGTAAAAAGTAAACAGAGTCCCGCATGTGTACACAATAGAAAATGTGTTGTAAGTCGGTTTGAATGCAAGGGAAATACTATGTCTGAACGTAGTATTTTTGTTGAATAATAAGTCTGGAGCGGTTAATTAAGTAAAAATGTCGCCAGAGTACGTAATATAGGTACGGAATAATTATAATTACTAGTACGCAATTTTTATGCTACATACTTACATTAGACCAGCACAAAAGGATATTCCGCACTTTTTTTAACCTAGTCTAATAACATAGGTCTGTCAGATCGGCGACTGAAATTACCACTTCTGCAGATTTTGCCAATTTTTTTTTTTTAAAAGGCCGCTTGCATTCTACTCTCTAGATTTACGACCGCTCGTTGAGTATCCAACGACTGAGTAGAACCAGTCACGTGACCAATACTACCCAGTAGTATTATGCCTAGCAAGTATCCGTAAGCGCCTCTATAATCTACGGCGGCCGAGCGGGGAGTGATTGATTGGCGCTTAGCCAGTACGCAGGAAGTGTCTTGAGGCGCGATCTCGGCGGCAGAAGACGACGGAAGAAGCAAAGAGCGGCGCGGGAGCCTTGAAACGACCAGCGGGTGGCGAGTGTGTATGTGTGTGTGGGACTGACCAGCAGTTCATGCTTGCTGGAATCTGCGGAGAGATCAAGAAGCCGACCTTCTCCAAGTGTTCAGAGACAGCAATTTTAAGAGACAATGTAATGTTTATGTATGATAGAGAATTAAAATCAACTGCTCAAAAACATTCTGCTTAAGGCAATGATCATTCATATATTTCAAACAATTGCAAATAACTCAAAAAATTCTTTAACCAAGTGGTTTGAAAAAATTTGAGACTGTGTACATTCATACTAGACACAATTTTGATAAAGCGTTTAAAAAAAAAAAAAAAAAAAATACAGTTTGCTAGCAAAAAATATGCTTCATTTTGGCTTATTTTGATTACAAAATATTTGATATTTCAGGGGTGAAAATCTAAAAATTCGTTTGGTGTATTGCAAAAGAAAAATTCAGTACAAATGATGATACCTCCTTGTACGATGCATGGGATATGCAAAACTTTTTTGAGCAGTAGGTATTGTTTTAGATTATTTTTATAAGTATTGTAATGAAATAAAAAATTTACTTAATCCAATATTTGAAGTCCTCCATCCATACCGAACCTGGCTGCGCCCACGACAATAATCTTGTAACAATATTATTATTATTATTATTATTATTATTCATAGCACGATCTTCAAAAGAGTTCTCTTCACACTGAAGAGCCAATAAATGTGTGTCATAACGAACAAAGCCATTGTATACGGTTAACAGAATGTCTGTAGATGTGGCAACGCTGGCGGGGAGGGGAGCCACGCGCCTCCACGTCCTGCGGCGCCCCGACGTCTGCGACTCTCGGGTCTCGATGGGCCGGCGGCGGACGCACTCTGCCCCGGGGGCGGCGACCTCCCAGGACAAACGAGATTAGCTCGGGCCGAGCGCGGGCCGGGCCAATTGCCTCCAATTGGCGGCACGGGGCGGCACTTAGCACCAGTCCGTCGCGCCGATTCATTCGTGCTGCTCTCGTGGACCGAGTGGCTCACGACGATGACAGGGATACTAGCGACAGTCCGACATACGTTCCTATGCTCGCCGGAGAGAGAGGAAAAACATTACGGCAACGTAAAGGCTGAAAGTAATTAACATTAAGGCTTCTGCGATCATAAGAATAACAATTTCAATGGCATTTGTATTTGCGTTCCCATAATTTCACCCTTAGCATAGGCGGCTCGGGATAAAGTGAGCACTAAAAAAGCCCTGATAAAGTTCTATTTCCAGCCAATTCTAATCTTTCTGCGCGTAACGGCTAACGACTAGAGTTGTATAACCTCTCTCGATATGTCTCTCAATGTTTGTGCGTGTAAGATCAATTGTGCAGTCAGTAGGTACCAATATAGTTTGATAAAAATAAGTTTATTAATCATTTAAAATACAATGTCGATTTCGGTTGAATTATTTTTCATTACTGATGTATTTAAATAGGAAAATACATGGAAATATATTGTGCAATTTCGCTGCCAAACATACAAGCAGTGAGCGGACTATAGTTAATGTTGAATTATATGCATTAACGGCTAGTGACATTTTTAAAAGGTTTAATTTTTAGTGCTCATTTTATCCCGAACGGCCTATAACAATTATTTTCTTCGCGGTTAAAAGAAGTTCTCGTCTGAAAATTTGTTTTACCCGTTGGAGCCAACAAAAAAAAATGGAAAGCAATACAGTAGGGGACTCAAGAAAACATCCCCCCCCCCCAACCCTTTTTTATGAGCGGAACACAAAATTGGAATATTTTATAGCATCATTTGTTTTTCTTGAATAGGCAAACTAAGAACTCTGTGCGAAGTACGGCTTAATGTCAAACGAAATATACCTTCTATTTTTCGGATTAGGGTGGCATTTTTTTTTCTACAGCAGTCTGAAAAAAAGTTCCATTACAACAAACGTGCTGTGAGCATTATTATGAAGCGTGTGATCTTTAACAGATAAATACAGCCCGGACTTTGTTACCAATTAAGCTTTCCCTTCACAATCCTGACATTATGTGAACTTCCTTGGCGTCACAGATTCGCTACCTAATTACGGAATGTGCAGGCAGTGAGTCGAAACCCACCCACTCTCACTACTTGTGACAAGTTTGCTGTCGGCGCCGATGATTCACGGGAGAGAATTATTACTGCTCATACATTCGCACTTATATAACACTTACGTCGAGATCTAGCACTACGACAACATTATTCTACTGGACAAATACGAAGAAAAATTAAAAAATAATCAAAAATGACATTTACACTTTCAAAAATGTTTGTAACAGGCAACGAAAAAAAAAAAAAAAAAAAAAAA